>SMJT01000038.1:444034-677312 GCA_004349715.1 Crucihimalaya himalaica | reverse complement strand
GACCACGAGATAGATCAATGATTAGCTTTCATTTGGAAGTGGTTGAAGCAATCCACGGTGCGATCAAAAGTTATGCAGTTTTTGTGAAGACAGTAAGTCTGCAAACAGCCAGAAATGTCCGGGTATCGACCGATACTAGCTGGTATCCGATCGATACCGCTCCTGCAGAAAAGGAAACGCGACTTTCTAGAACTTAGAAGAATCTGCCTTTTGGCCCAGAAGACTTAATTATTAACAAGAAAGCCCAGAACGTGTTTTAGACTTATAATTAGGGTTTTTAGCCACTGTTTTGGCTACGCTTTATTCTATGCTTGATTTACATTTTCTTACTTTGGTTCTTAGGAGACAAATCTGAAACTCTGTTCGGCGAGAGAAGATTTCAAACCCTTTTGATATTTCTTACTTTGATGATCTATTCAATCATGTTGTTTTGCTTCATTCTGCATTGTCTGAGTAGATCCCTTTTAGGTTTTAGGGTTTTCTCATTAAGGATTTTCATGGCTTGTTAGAATAGATTGATCTGTTAGGGTTCATAATCAATTGAGTCTTCACCGTATAGGTTGTTCTCAAAAGCTAGTTCTAGGTTGACGAATCTGGAATCTAGATTTTAGGAATTGTTGATTATTCACGGAAGTGAGATTGATACCTGACAGAACCTAGGGTGAGCACAAATAATTATCTGCAAAGGAGTTTGGTTTAATTATTTTGTGAAACAATTCAACAATTGGACATTAAAGCTGGTTAGATCTTTTAGGATTTTGCAAAGGAATTTGGAATTCTAGGATTTTAGAACTTAGATAGTTTTCGCAACGGAAATGTTGGTTAATTATATATCTAGCTGATTTGAGTTCGAGGAACAGTGGCTTGAACCCGACGCCTGTTGATTTGATTTATCGGCATTCCTTGATTTCCCTGAGAAATCACCCCCTAGGCTAGTTTCCTCTCTATGATCTTACTGTTACTTTTTGATTGATTGCGACTTTCTGTTTTCAAATATTTTACTTAGCGTGATTATGATTCTTGAAATCTATTGTATGATTCTGCTGAGTCTTGTTGGTTCGACGCCCTAAGATTGATCCACTCCCGTGGTAACGATCCCTTTCAATGTCTAACAATCAACAAGAACTCCCGTTCGCAATTCAAAGACAATGAAGCATTAAACTCGAGTCTAACTAGCCACAATTCATCTTAAACATCAACTCCCGTTGGCTAAGGTATGAAAAGCACTCATTGAATTCATTCCGAAATAATATCAAGCATCTCCCGATGGATAAAATCCCTAAGGCTCTAGACTGACTTGATCAAGGCCAATCTAGCATTAAGAACACTCAATGAGTAAAGAATACAAAGAGTCTAGCTCCTAAACATCAAGAACAAGCTAAGAACCACCCTAATCTACCATACCCAAGAATTCTTAAAGGACTACTCACTACACATGGTTTTTACACTTAAAGACATGATTTTAACAACTCTGAACATATATATAAGCTATGAACTAAAGAAATCTAAGGTTTTAAGCTAAAAACAAACTTCAAACATCAAGGAATTCAAGCATAAACCCAGAAAACGAACCTACTAAATATATAACCAAATGGAGAAATAAAACCATAGAAATGCTAGAATTGAAAAGGATAATTCAGATTTTATAAATAAAAATGGCAAATCTTTTATACATAAGAGTAGATCAAAGTTTTAATAGCTTAAAAACATGAAAACTAGAGAGAAAAATGAAGGAGAAGACTCAGTTGCAGAGAGTAGTACCTCCCCCCAGTGGTTGAGTGTTTTAGGCTTTTAAGGTAGTGATTTCGCAAGTGGAGAAAACAGAGAAAAAGTCTGTGAGCGGTTGTGGCGAGCGGTTTCAAACCGTTCGCGAGTCATTTAAGCTTGGTGATCGGTTTTGGCGAGCGGTTTCAAACCGCTCACGAGTCCAGGTGCATTCCTCAGTCTAATAAGCGATCGGTTTTGCAATTCGGTTTCAAACCGCTCGGCTTGACATGTCTTCACTAAATCGGCCATATCTCTTGAACTACGTATCCAAATGCTCTGAAATTACTTCCATTAGAAAGCTAACTCAATTTCCCATCTTTTGCATGAAGAGCTTGGAAGCTAAATCGCAGTGAAAAACGTTCATCTGAGTCGATCTTTGAGATACTTGGGGCCAGTTCTGCACCGTTGTTTTCTCCTTTTCCATCTAAAAGTGTGTCTCCCATTATTACAACCTGAAAATATCCAAAACACATAAAACACACAAAACACACACCAAATACACACAAAAACATAAAAGAACTTCTAAAATGCAAAAATACTTAGTTATACACTAAATGCATCAAAATACAAAGAAAAAGCTTGTAAAACACAATAAAATGGATATCTACAACTATGATAAAGTGATAAAATGCATAGTTATCAGCATATCTCTGTTTAGATGTCAAAGAGAACAGTATATACACATCTCGCCATGTGACATTTGACGAATCAACTTTTCCTGTTCAATCCTTACAACATCCTCAAAACCCAAACCTTATCAACCTTTCCCCAGCTTCCACCATCTTTGCCTCACAAATACACATTTCCCCACTTATTCCGGCTCATTCCGCGTCCTCAGAGATTGCACAGTCACCTTCAAACTCGGATTCGTCACCTGAACTGATGCCGCCGTTGCACTTGACGGATTGGAACTCCCATCGCTCTGACTCACCGTAGGCAAGCCGCGACTCCTCTATCTCGTACGGTGCCTCCCCTTCTCTCACTGGTCTTCATTCTCCATAGCTGCAAAATAATGATGCAGACCCTAGACTCAGCCCAACAACTTCAAGCCATCTTCATCAATACCAACTACAGCCCAAAACGAAGGCCCACCACAACTAGCCCATCTTCAGCTTCCTTCGTCCTCAACGATCGCAGCCGATTCCAGTGATCAACATCCTCCTTAACAAATCGAAAACATTCACCCGATGCAAACTCGAGCCAAGAATATGATCACCAAGCCAAACCGAAAATTTGGACTCACAGCACTGGTCCTATCTTCCACCGAAGCTGAGCCACAAACCGTTCATCAAGCTCTTAAACACCAACAATGGCGTGGTGCGATGTCAGAAGAATTTGATTCTCAAATTCGAAATCAGACTTGGGATCTTGTTCCACCACCAGACAATTTTAACATCATTGACTGCAAATGGGTTTTCAGGCTCAACTATCTTCCAGATGGCTCTCTTGACAAACACAAAGATAGATTGGTCGCAAAGGGATTCACACAACAACCGGATATTGATTACTTTGAAACATTCAGTCTAGTTATAAAATCAACCACGATATGCACTGTTTTGGATGTTGCAACTAACAGGGATTGCTGCCTTCGACAAATTGATGTTAATAATGCGTTTCTACAAGGCAATCTTGAGGAAGAGGTATACATGCGCCAGCCTCCAGGTTTCGTTGATTCTGATAGGCCCTCATATGTCTGCAAATTAAAGAAAGCTCTCAATGGACTCAAGCAGGCACTTCGTGCATGGTATTTGGAACTCAAAACCTATCTAATCTCCGCAGGATTCAAAAACTCTGTCGCTGACACAACTTTGTTTGTGCTTCAACAAGGTGATTTGCTTCTTTACTTACTCGTCTATGTTGATGATATAATTGTCACGGGAAACAACACAGCTGCAGTTGAACGTATATTGGAAAATTTAGCTGCTCGGTTTTCTCTAAGAGACATGGGTGAATTGTCATATTTTATGGGGATTAAAGCTGTCCGAACTCCTCAAGGCATGCATCTCAACCAGCGCAAGTATATTCTTGATTCACTTTCTCGAATGAAGATGCAGGAAGCCAAACCCGTGTCTACTCCCATGGCAACTACACCAAAACTGGTCCTTGTTGGTGATTCGCATCCTGATCCTACAGAGTACACAACACTAGTTGGAAGCCTTCAATATTTGGCTTTCACGCGTCATGACATTTCTTATGCTGTGAACAAACTATCACAATTTCTGCATTCACCTACAACAGATCATTGGCAAACAGCGAAGCGAGTGCTTCGCTATTTATCCGGTACACCAACACACGGTCTGTTCCTTCGGAAATCAAATTCACTCGCGTTACATGCCTTCTTGGATGCGGACTGGGTTGGTGATTCAGATAATTTCGTGTCTACAAATGATTATATTGTCTATCTTGGAAATCAAGCAATATCATGGTCCTCCAAACAGACGAGTGTTGCTCGATCTTCAACTGAGGCAGAATATCGCTCTGTCGCCAACACCGCGTCTGAACTAAATTGGGTATGCTCTCTTCTTTCTGAACTTGGCATTCACCAACACAAACCTCCAATTATTTACTGTGACAACATAGGTGCAACCTACTTAGGCGCGAACCCGGTATTTCACTCAAGGATGAAACATGTTGCGTTAGACTATCACTTCATCCGTGAACAAGTTCAGAAAGGGCTGCTTCACGGTGCACATGTATCCACTTATGATCAACTAGCTGATGGCTTAACAAAACCACTCAACAAAGCTCGGTTTCTTCTCTTACGTGACAAGATTGGAGTCTCCAAGGGTCCTCCATCTTGAGGGAGGATATTAAGATGTCGACATAACGTCAATGAATTTATGATTAGCTCAATTATCTCCCTCTAATTTAGTCTCATTTATATGTACATATCTCATTTCCAATTCTGTGTACATATCTCTCTGTATAAATACAATATTATACTCAATAATAAAATCATCCACTTTCTCAAACATTATAGTACATAATTCATAGAAAGCCACACAGAGATAGGAATTTTCCTTTTGGAACAAACCCAAATGATATCATCAATATCGAACTGGCTCCCTTAATAATCTTGGGTCTCTGGATACTCTTTTCTTTTTTGTTCAGTATGGGCTCTCTATTGGAATTGTGAATCCTAGATTAAATCCTGTAGCAAAAGAAAGCTTTATGAGATGAAGAAGATGAATTAAGAGGAAAGCTAAGAAGAAAAAGAATTGTCTCACGATGAAAAAGAGTCAAGGAGACAAAGGCAAAGTCAACATGAGAAGAAGTTGGGCTTTGTGTTTGTTTTAATATTGTAATGGGCTAATGGATGAACTAAGCCCAATGTTTATGTGTGTGTGTTTTATGAGTAGAATGCTAATTAGGTTAAGGTCCTAATGAGTATAAATATGTTTGTGTTGTGTTGTGTAAGTGCATCTGAGAAAGATCCAGAAAATAACAATGTAGACATTCAAGATTATTCTCTCTAATGTTCTAAATGTTTAGTGTAGAAAGAGTAAACACAAACTACTGTAAAGAGAACTAGAGAGAAAAAGTGAGCTGACCTCAAGAGAGTTAAGAGAGTTCGGATTTCCAACACTTTCTGGTTTCACCTATAATCCAAATTAACACACACAAAAAGAGACAAGTGCAGTAAATATGGAAGGAGTTGGAATCCGTGAAAACCAAATAATCAAATAATCATCGAATGTTAGACCTCTATGCATGAAGATAAGAAGCGGATTTTCGTAGCTTCGTCCTCCCATTCCACACCTTCAATCCATAGGTTATATGTGTAACGTATGATGCATCCATTATCACCATGCTTGCCACTTGTGGAATCGAGTGGAAGTTTTCTCAGATTTGGACACCATTGTACCTTAATTTCCTCTAGAGATGGAAAGGGTAGAGGACTCCAATAGATACTCTTCAGCTTCGGAAGATCATATAAATCAAGATGAGTCAGCTTTGGAAAAGGAACAATCCCTGATTCTTCAACTTCACAAGCTTTCTCTTTGTTTATTATGTCTTCTAGGTCTCCTGCATCCCCAACAAAAAAAATTCTAAGATTTGGAGCGAACAACAGAAACGTCAATTCCCTAAGGCTTTGACAATTGTATATATTCACTTCCCATCTTTAAATCAGAGATACTGCAGTAATGAATTCCAAAACAACGAAGCTTGTCAATAGATATCGGAAGTGATATTCCAGATGATTCTAGATTTTTATTTGGTGGATACATAGTTTTCACAAAGATATCTAGAAATCGTGTACAACTCATCAACCTATGAGATCTCAAAAATTGCTCTGGACCTGGATCGATAGTTGTGGTTAAAATTTCTAAATGTTCCAAAGTCTCCAACTCCTTCACTGTCTCGAGATCCCATGGAAAACGAGAATCAATTAATTTCAAAACTTTTAAATTATGCAGACTTGATATCCCAGTAATACTCTCAAGCTCCCTTGTATGCTCCAAATCCAAGTGAATTATTTTCTTCAACTCTTGTAAGACATTTAGGTAAATGACGTATCTCAGTATATGACAAGTTGAGATATTGCAAGGAAACTAGTGCTGATATTCCTTCGGGCAATTCAGAGAGAAAAGAATTACACGATAGATCCAAAACAGCTAGCTTTGGCATGTACTTGAAGAATTCACTCGAGATATTTTGCAACCCCGCATTTCGCATGAGCAAAGTTGTGAGTTTGAGACATTCGGGACTGCCAACGAGATGCTGAATCTCGTTCTCCATCAGTGACATCCTTCTCACAACATTCTAATTCTTAACCTTTGGCATTTCACTTAACCCAACTCCTGCATGCACAATGAATGAACTATGGATCTTGAATGAACTATAGACTCGGGTACCGTTGATTCGGAGAGAGCTATAGACGCTTGAATGAACTATGGATCGGGTCGGGTCAACACTTAATGGATCCGATTCGACTTTATCGGTGTAGATCCAGGTTCCTCCGACTTGTTTTTGCTTGTCGAAGACGACCACCGAGTGACCTTCCCGTACGACAGATTGTGAGTAGGCCGAGGTTCGTATGTTTTAGCCTGGTGCATTCACTGTGGGGAGAAGCAATCTTGTTGGAGAGATTTCTCGGATCCCGACCTGTCGATTCATTTTCTTGGCCGCTTGTCGAATGAACGTGTGCGTGGGAAAGCCGCGCTTTGCATCCGCGTGTGAAGTTCATCGCGGGGTGTAATCATTAGCAACTTTTGATTCCTTCGCCCTAGCCACGTGTCAAGTTCTTATGGTTCGTTGATTAGGGTTTCCCGCGTTGCGTCACCACATGTCGCTTTCTTATGGTAAAAACGAGTTCAGGTTTCGAAGTCGCCGTCTTATAAAGATCGGCAGTGCATCCTTACTTTTGGCGAACCCTTAATCGATTAACCTTCTTTTCTCTTTCAGCTTTCCTCGCGATCTCATTTTCCGACGAACCTTTCTTTGATTTCAGCTCTCACTTTCTTCGCGATCTCATTTTCCGACAAACCTTTCTTTGATTTCAGCTCTCGCTTTCGATTGAAATCTCTCTCCAGGCGGTGGTGGTCAGTTCGTACACAGGTGCATCATCTCTTCTCGCCCTATCTCCGCATTTCTTTTTGTTTCGCCGGGGCTCTCCGGGATTTATTTGCCTTCCGTTCTGCTTTCTCTCTCCCTCGGTGGCTATGTCTGATTTGCTTGAAGGAATTCGGGCCGAATCGAGTTCCAACTCCGAATCGGCTGGACGATTTGGGGGTTCTGAGTCCGATGTGGCGTCTCCTGCTCTGGTTGTTCCGTTCTTTGACGAAGAAGAAGAAGAAGATAATATTCCGTTGGCTCGTCGTAAGTTGGACCGAGCTGGCGACGCGAGAGCTTCTACGTCTGCATCAAACCCCGTGGTTCCCCAAAGAACATATCTTGGTGTAGAAGCTTCCACATCCATGCCGGATCTCAGTGCGTGTTATAGAGGCGGAGTCCACAGCACGGGAGTAGGTGACTCGGCTTCAAATCCTAAAGCTCGTCAATGAGTAGGCCGAACTGGTGATGAAGGGGCTTCTACGTCAAGACCGGCTCCCACTTCCGCTCCCGCCCCTAGGAGGGTTAGGATAGTTAGTCGCGGTCAAGATCGGGGTGGACGACCTAGGGCGGCGGCTGCTCAGAGGGTTCCGAGGGTTCCGAAACCCAGAAAGCTATTGATCAGAGAAGGGGGTTCTAGACCTGGACGAAATGGGAGTCTCTAAACCCACTGAAAGAGATGTTTCCAGCATGTGAATTCAGGGTTCCGAAGTCAGGAGATCGGCCTTGGTCTCCTCTTCCGGGTTTTGTGTGTTTCTACGAAAGCTTCTTTACGAGGTTGCACCTGTGGTTTCCCCTTCCCGAGGTGTTCATAAAATACTGCCAAGCTCGAGACTTGGCGTTCTCACAAATCTGTCCGACGACCGTGCAAAACATGATAGCCACTTACGTACTAGCTGCCGAGCACGGGATGGAGCTGACTGATCATCTGTTTGAGTCTCTGACCACTCACAAGAAGAACTCGGGATATAATGGGACTTTCTACGCGGCTTTCAATCTTGGGTCGAAGATCCTAGTGGGGAAGCCCAGCAAAATTGATGACTGGCAGACACTCTACTTTTTTGTAAAGATCGGCAGTGCATCCGGTCTGGATCCGAATGAGGGCTATCGTACCGTATGGAACTTTAAGCCCGGTAGAGCCCCGCGTGTTTAGATCGGTTTTGAAATTGGTTCTATTCTCGAATACTGACTCTGCTTTCTCTTTCAGTGAAACATAGGACCAGTGCCTATCGGTCGGAGGAGTTCGAGGCGGCAGTTGGTACTCTTCAATCGGCGAACGTTTCCTGGAAGGAAGTGTCCGAGGAAAGAGTTCGTAAAGCCCGGGAGGACGTGGCAACAGGTGAGTTCGTGTTCTCGCCTACTTGTCTATGATTCGCTTCATCATCATACATTTTTTTTTTACTTATATAATTTTTTTGTTTTTAGGGAAACTTCTGAAGATGTGTACGACATCGCTGATTATGCTGAAGAGCTAGTGGCGTCTCCTCTAGTAGCTCGGGAAGAGGCTGAAACTCAAAGAGAAGCTGAAGCTCGGGGAGAGGATGCTGCCGTTGATCTCGGGAACGAAGATTTTCCCAGCATGGCAGAGGCAATGCCAACCTCTGAGGGTCCTGTGTGGAGTCCTCAAGCTGAAGGATTCATACCGACTCTGGGTTTCGTGGAGATGAATCTGTCTGACGAAGTCGAGGTTGGAGCCGATGAGGTCGGGAACGTTGCTGAGGAGCAAGTTTCGAGTGTTGCTGAGGAGTTGCCTTCTGAAGGAGTGGCTCCAATCCCAACTGAACGGGGTGAGGATTGAGCTCGTAGGGAGAAGGCAAAAGGAAAAAGGTCGAAGAGAAGCTCGAAGGAACGCTCCTCCAAAAAACAAAAAACTACTTCCGGAGGCGCAGGAGATCAAGGCACCAGCACGGGAAGGCATGGTGAGCACGAGTTCTCCTTTACCTATTTTCAGTCATCGACGCCTATTTTTGAGAGCGCGACTGACTGACCGAACTGGTGAAGGCGATTTCCTGCACTGTTGGTAATGTGCCGGAGGTTCGGGAGATGGCGGTGCCATCGTCGTTTATCCGTGCGTCTCACTCCTTTGTGCAGGTAAACTCGGGGTAACTTTTTGTTTTCATACGATTTCAGATAGGTCTCTTTCTCATTTCCATCTTTTGTCGTTTTCAGATGGGGAAAGCGCTCGCTGATTTAGCTCGGGATTGCAATACGCATGTCAAGATCGCAAAGGAAGAAGCAGAGAACTTTGCGACATGAGTGGGGATCAAAGCAGCTGAGCTTGACGAAGAGCAGAAACGGTCTGCCGAGCTGGCTACTGAGAGAGACTAGCTGCTTCGTCGAGAGGCCGATCTGGAAGCTGAACTTGCTAAGGTTCGCTCTGAGCTGATCGCGGAGCAGAATGAGAGCAGGGCTCGAGTAGCTCATCTGGAAGCCGAGCTGGAGAAGGGCAAATCTGAAGCGGTTATTGTACGTGCAGAGTGCGACGTGCTGGAAGCAGAAAATCTTCGTGACCGGGAGAAGGGAAGTTTGCTCGAGAAAGAGAGGGATGAACCTGGCGTACAAGGCCAAGAGTGCCGCTCAACTGCAATCAGTTCGGGACAACCTGGAGGGTCGTAAACAGCTTGAACGTCCCAAGGCTCTTTTTACTCAAGCTCGGGGCCTACGACGATGCCTCGAGACGCTTCGGGAGAAGGAAGGGATCGCTGTTCCAGATGGTTTATTGGCTAAAGTTGCTTTCGATGAAGCCAAATGTGAGGCCGAGCTCAAGGCTAGCTCCATACCCGACTTGAGCCTTCAGATTTTGAAGTGTCTGAAGACGCCGCTCCATGACGCCAGATCGGTTGCTACCGTTTTTGCTGCAGCCCGTATGGGACCAACCTGCAGATGTTTACATCAGAGGATGCGGCCAAAGTGCGGGCGTCGGGACTGTCCCCTTTTTCGTTGTAGTAGGCAATTTTGTTCGGCTCTTAGTTTAGATTTGTAGTAACGGTTGTAGGTCGGCGAGACATTGTAACCGTATATCGCTTTAATGAAAATTTTTGTTGAAAACGAATTGCTTTTTCTAATTGCTTTTTCGTAACTTAATACGGTGTGAGAGTGAGCTCGGTCACGTGTTTACTCAATTATACGCTTATAGTTTTGTGTGTAGAAGAGTGGGCGAGTGAAAACTCGGCTTCACGCTTAAGGCTTGTGCGCGGGAGGAATGTGAGTGAAAACTCGGCTTCACGCTTAAAGCTTGTGCGCAGGAAGAATGCGAGTGAAAACTCGGCTTCACGCTTACGGTTTGTGCGCGGGAAATTTGCGAGTGAGAACTCGGCTTCACGCTAATGGTTTGTGTGCGGGATATTTTAGTGAGAACTCGACTTCGCGCTAAAAGTTTGTGCGCAGGATGTTTGCGAGTGAGAACTCGGCTTTGCGCTAATGGTTTGTGCGCGGGATATTTGCGAGTGAGAACTCGGCTGATTTTAGCGAGTGAGAACTCGTTTTTTTTTTTTTTTTTTTTTTTTTTTTGAATTATGGCGAGTGAGAACTCGACCCTTTTTTGTGAAAATTAGTATATTTATAATATAGCTGTGCCTTGATAAAAAGCTCCCTACGTACCCCCGATCAGGGGGATCAAACCAATCATAGTTCGGTTTTACCGTATTGTTTTATAGAAAAAGAAAAGTTAGATCGGGAGCGTTAATGGTGGGAGCGTTTGTGGTTCAACGTGTTCCACGAGCGCGGGACAGCTTCGTCATTCATCGTGGCTAGCTCGTAGACACCGGGTTTGACGATTTTTGAGACGAGGTATGGGCCTTCCCAGTGTGCGCCGAGCTTCCCGGCGTTTTCTTCTGCGGTATTTTTGAACACCTTACGAAGTACTAAGTCGCCCTCGTCGAAGTGTCTTCCCCTTACTTTCTTGTTGTAATATTTGGAGGCGAGCTGCTAGTAATTTTGTATCCGAAGGAGGGCGTTGTTGTGCTGTTCTTCCAAAAAGTCATCCTCTGTTCGGTGCATATCGTCGTTGAGAGCGGGGTTGTACACGAGCATTGATCGGCGAAGGGTTGGAATCCTAACCTCGGATGGTGCCATTGCTTCCATGCCGTGAGACAAGGAGAACGGAGTTCGGCCGGTCGCGGTTCGCGGTGTTGTACGATGACTCCAGAAGACGCCATCAAGCTCATCTGCCCAGAGTCCTTTCTTGGTGCCGAGTCGCTTCTTTAGACCGTCAACTATTGTTTTATTCGTCACCTCGGCTTGCCCGTTGCCTTGAGGGTACCGAGGTGTTGACTTGTTCAGTCTTATTCGCCATTTAGCGCAGAAGTCGTCAAAAAGTCCTGAGATGAATTATGGGCCATTATCTGTGACGATCTCGTATGGGAGGCCGTGGCGACAGATAATGAATTTCCAAATGAACTTTTGCACGTCGTCGGTAAGGATGTTGTTGTAGGATTCGGCTTCGACCCACTTGGTGTAGTAATCCGTCATTACGAGTATGTATGCCTTTCCTCGAGATCTGGGCATGGGTCCTACGATGTCCATTGCCCACCGCATGAATGGGTAAGGTGCGGTTGCCGTGTTAAGGAGCTCGGCAGGAAGGTGTATCATCGGAGCATGTCGTTGGCATTGTTCGCATTGTGTTGCAAATTTTGTGCAATCTTTGAGCATCGTTGGCCAAATATGGCCTTGGTTTCTGATTTTTATCGCGAGAGCTCGGCCATTGGAATGCTTGCCTCCCGCACCTTCATGTAGCTCTTTCATTACTCCGAGCGTTTCGTCCCCGTGTAGACAAGTTAGGAGGACTCCGGAGGAGCTCCATCTATATAGACCGTCGTTGAGTCGAACATATCGTACACATTTCCTCTTGAGACGTTGAGCTTCCCATCTGTCAATCAGAGTCGTCCCGTTCTCTACATACGCGAGTATCTCGGTTCGCCAATCAAGCGAGGTCGGTCCAGCGGGTGGTGGAAGGTGTGAGTCCATTGTCGTTTGTTCGTCCGCATGGTCGAGCTCGGTTGCGTGGGTGTCTTCGATGAGGGCGATGCCCCTGGGAAGAGCAATGCTGGGTTGCTCAATACTTTCCACTGGTATAACACGGCGTTGAGGTTGGTCGGAAGTCGACGCTAGGGCAGCGAGTGCGTCGGCGGAGATATTTTCTCCTCGGGGTATTTTTGTGAGGCTAAACTCGTCGAACTCAGCGGCCAAATCTTTGACCAGTTTGAGGTAGGCATCCATGCGTTCAATTTTGGCCTCATACTCGCCGATGAATTGGTTAGCCACGAGTTGTGAGTCGCAGTGTGCTCGGAGGCTACTCGCTCCAACACCCCTTGCGAATTTGAGTCCGGCAATCAGAGCTTCGTATTCGGCTTCGTTGTTTGAGGCTTGGAACGCCAAACGAAATGACTGTTCTAACACTTCGCCGGTTGGTGACTCGAGTTTGATGCCAATGCTGGATCCGTGACGAGAGGATGATCCGTCGACAAACAGGGTCCACTGGGTGGGTATGTCGGTGCCAATTAACTCGGGAGCCAACTCGATCAAGAAATCCGCCAAAACTTGGGATTTAGCGACAGGTCGGCCCTTGTACTCCACGTCATATTTGCTAAGTTCGACCGCGCATTTGGCAATCCGACCCGATTGACTGGGACTATGGAGAATTGTTCTCAGCGGTTGGTTGGTTAGAACGGTGATTGTATGAGATTGGAAGTAGGGGCGTAGCTTCTGGGCCGCGGTAACGATGGCGAGGGCGAGCTTTTCTACAGCGGGATATCGGCTTTCGGCCCCGTCCAGCGATTTGCTGACATAAAATATGGGTTTCTGCTCGCCTCTGTCTTCTCGGACGAGGATGGTAGGCACTTATCCATTGATCGGGAAACAAAGCGATTGAGGGCAGCGATTCTTCCGGTGAGCCTTTGAATTTTGCGTTTGCTCCTTGGCGAAGGGAGTTCAAGAACTGCTTTTATTTGCGCGGGATTAGCTTCGATGCCGCGCTGGGTGACGATGTATCCCAAGAATTCTCTGGAGGTGACCCCAAAGGTACATTTTGTCGCGTTTAGCTTCATTTGATATTTGTTGAGGGTATCGAAGCATGTTTTGAGATGACTGACGTGGTCTTTTGCTAGCAGGGATTTGACGAGCATGTCATCGATGTTGACCTCCATCGTTTTACCGAGCTCGTGCGCAAACATTTTGTTGACGAGGCGCTGATAGGTGGCTCTGGCATTCTTCAAGCCGATGGGCATGACCTTGTAGCAATACGTTCCCCGATCTGTTATGAAGGCCATTTTATCTCGATTGTTTGGATGCATGCGAATCTGGTTGTATCCCGAGAAGGCATCCATGAAGGAAAAGGGGTTCATTTCCTGTGGTTGCTTCAACGACTTGATCAATACGTGGTAAAGGGAAGCTATCCTTGGGGCAAGCCTTGATGAGGTTGGTGAAATCCACGCAGACTCTCCACTTGCCCGACTTTTTTTTTACGACCACGGGATTGGCCAACCAGTCGGGGTAATGTATTTCAGTGACGGATCCAGTCGCAGTCAATCTTTCAACTTCGTCGTTCACCTCTTGCGCCCGCTTGGGGTTTAGCTTGCGTCGCTTCTGTTTTATTGGTCTATACGTTGGGTCAACGTTAAACTTGTGACTAGCGATCATAGGATCTATCCCGGGCATGTCGTTGGTCGACCATGCGAAGGTCGAGACGTTCGAATTTAGAAAGGCGACGTGCTCTTTGCTTATATTTTCGTCGAGGTCGGTTCCTATTTTGACGCAACGCTCTTTGTTGGTTGGGTCGATATTTACTTGGGTCAAGAGATTCCGAGCAGGTTGGTTATAGAAGTCGGGATCTCTCGAGATGTGACAGTCGATTACTTGACATGTTTTGACTGCTTTGCGCAGCTTATGCCCTACGATGAAGCATGTTCGGGACATCCGCTGATCTCCGCAGATCGTACAGACCGTGGAGCCTATAGGAAATTTGAGGCATTGATGGTAGGTTGAAGTGACCGCCTTCATCGTATTGATCCATGGGGTCCCGAGGATGATGTTCTAAATTGCGGGCTTGTCGATCACCTCGAATTTGATGATCCTGGTTGTCCCTCCTATATAGATCGGGAGTTTGACTGTTCCGATAGTGTCAGTCGTGTCCCCGTTGAACCCAGTAAGGGATCGTTTGGACTGTTTGAGGGTGAGGCCGGTGAGATTCATCTTATCCCAAGTATCCTTGAAGATGAGATCGACCGAACTCCTGGTATCAATCAGGACCCTACCGATTTCGCAGTCGGCAACTCGAAGTTGAATGGCCAGTGGATCGTGATGCGGGTGGGCTACCGCGCGTCCATCGCTTGTGGTAAAGGTGATATCGACCTCCTCTTCGGTCGATTTGGGTGATGGGCTCTCCATTTGCTTTAGGCTAGCCTCGACTCGGTGTTCGGACATTTTTATCGATCGGATGGAGTCGTTGCACTCAAGGGGACCGCCCATTATCATCCCAATGAGCTGCCTCACCGGAGGTAATGCTTGCACAAGCTCCTGCGCCTCGGGAGTATGCTCCCTTTGATCTCCAATCTGTTCAGCACGGGGTTGCCTATCCATATCTCGTTCTCGCGATGGAGAGCGTCGTCGGATGGTATCATTTTGGCCCTGGGGTCCGTTGTTCCCGCGCTGATTGTTGTTCCGTCCCCCGAATTGTTGTTGACTATTGTTCCGACGATTCATATTCCCTCGAGGAATGGGGTGGTCATCCAGCTAGATGGCGCTTTTCTCGTACTGTGCCAAAAGAGCTTCATGGAGTGATCGACACTGAGAGGTCGGGTGACCTTTCATTTTATGGAACTCGCAATAGGCTTCCTTATCCCTGTGTTGGTAATTGGCGTTTTGCCATTTGTTCCAGGTGAGCAGGGAAGTCTGTTGCGAGTTCGGCGGAGGTTGCATTTCGTTGCTGACCACAAAAGAGGGAGCGGCTGATGGCGAATCCGGGCTATCGCTTATGGTGAAGGCCGCAGCCCTTTTATTCCTTTCTTGTAAATACTCCAGCTCTTGGGACGGTTATTTTGGTCGGGGTGTGTTTTTTGACATGAGGGCTCGTTCCTCTTCAATTTCAACAAAAATGGAAGCTCGGCAGAGGGTGTCTTCCAGCGTTCGCGGCTTGTTTAGCTTCATGTCTTCTTTGAAGGCCGATTCGAACCAAAGACCGTTCCGAAGGGCCAGAAGGGTGGAGTCGTCCGAAACGGTAGCTCGGGACACAACCGTTTTGAATCGGTCAATGTACGAACGTAGGGTCTCCTTTTGACCATGAGTTAATGCCCAGAGATCGACATTAGATGTTCCTTGGCGTATGAACATCGAATAATGTTTAAGGAAAGCGGCCGAGAGCTGGTAGAAATTGTGGATCGAATGCGTCTCCAGTCTGGCAAACCAGGTTAGTGCGGGACCAACGAGGTTTTCCACGAACAGTTGGCAGATCCCGGCCTCTCGCTCCTCGGGGGCGAGCTGGTGGCGTCCTGTTGCGACAATAAACGCGGTCATGAATTCACTGGGGTCTGTGAGTCCATTGTACGGGAGGATTTTAACTTTGCTCGGATATCTGATCAAAGTGTTTTGCAGACGAGGACTGAATGGAGTGTTCTGAGTTGTCGAACTGGTTGCCTGATGGGACGGTGGAAGTCATCCGGCAGAGCTCAGCTCTAATGCTCGCTAATTCGCGATCTTGCTCCTGGTCGGCGAGAAGTTTTTGGAGCGTTTCTGGGCTTCGACGCTCCTGTCTTCTTGGATCGCTGGTCGGGACCGCTTCGGCTAACCGCTCCTCTTCTCTGTGTGAGGAATCTGGCGTGCAGCGCCTTGTCTCCTCTGGGTTAAGGCGGGTGCGCAGGAGACGATCTTGTTCGTCGGACGCCGAGGAGGCGTTTACGAACGAGGTCGGGAGCCTTTGTGCCTCTTCTTCAGCTGTACGATCAATCGTGGGGTTACTTTGGGGTGCTACGTTGTCTAGGCACTCATGGCAGATATTCTGACTGGTCGCGAGCTCGGCGAAGCGCTCGTTATTGCTTCGAGTCGACTCGGTCATCTAGGTGATTAAGGTTTGTAGAAGTGCGTTCATCATGGTGAGTTGACTTCCTGGCGTGAGGTCGGTGTCAATGCGTGATGGCTGAATTCGGGCCATCGTATCGGCTCCAGCTTCGGTTTCGGGTTCGGTTCCAGTTGGAACTTCTGGTGGGAGGATTTCTTCGGCCTGTGTCCGGGGTCTAGGCGTCGCGGCCTGAGTTGATGTTGAAGGATCAGTCTCTCTTGGTATTTGTGACAGTACGAGCTCTTCAACGTCTGAGGAGCGCGGTGGTATTGATGATTTTCGTCCCGACATCTGTATGATTTATTCTTTGCGTGTAGGAAATATTTAAACCCCCCTCTCTTTAGCGCCAAATGTTAGAATTGAAGATACCTAATATTAATGAGTTGATTACGGATTGATTTGTGTTGATCGATGATAAATGTTGAGGCAATATTTCTGTTTAATAGTAAAGATCAAAGATGAATATGATTGAAAAGAGCTCGGGACAAGATAAATATCCAGCTCGGGATCAGTTTTGTTTTAATGTCTGTTCTTTAGAGAAAATTTGGATCCTTTTATTAATGGGGTACAAGGGGTATTTATAGGGAATCAGTCGTCCTGTCAACCGCCTTCGTCACTTAGCGCGTGCGCGGTGAACTTGAGCCTCTCGCCAAGTCGCACTTGAGTGTTTTTGGTAAGTCGGCAACTTGTCTTCGGGCCTCAATTGATGGGCCAAGCTGGTCGATGTTTAACCTGCTCGGTGATCGACCTGCTCGGGAATTGACTTGCTCGGCGTTGGGCTGGGAAGCAGGAAGTGAATTCAACAAATGGGCCTCGAATGTTTATTGGGCCGGGCTGATAGGATGGTCAATCCTATCTCTAACATGGAGAATAAACGTCTAGTCAATCTTTCTAATCTAACTCCTTGATATTAGTGGGCGTTGTTGGGCCTAGCCTTATGTTACGACACTTGCTCGGCAAGTCTTGTCGAGGATGTTGTCTAGTTCACCTTTGTATAACACACAGAGCATTCTTTTTATCGAGTCAAGTTTCTCATGGTATTGGTACTTCTGTGACCTTTAAATACCAGTCTATTGTCTTCTACTCTTCTGTGACCTAAAATTACGTTGAACGGTGTGCCCATTAACATCTTGGATAAATTTACTTTCGTAAGATGTTTTTGATTTTGCGTACAAAGAGAAATCTTGATAAGCTTGAGAAACTAAGTGATGGTCTTCCATTGTTCTTTGTATGTCTCTGGATGCTCTCTCATCCTCACACAAGTCGCCAAAAACATTTATTTCCTCCATTCCTCTGCCTTCAGGGCCTCCGCATTGTGAAGCCAACCAATAATCGTACTCAAACTGCGAAACAACAAAAATGTCATTGATGTTTAATTTGGGTTTCAATTTGTTTTCTAAAAAGGTTTTCCAGTTTTTCGGGTCTTCAAAGAATATGAAAACGGTTCTAACCAAGTAGTATTATCAAGTTTGAACTGTAGCAAAAACACAAGTTAAATAGAATGTTACCTGACTAATGCCCATACAATGAGTATATCGCTTTGGAATCCCTTGGGCTTCAAGTGTGGAGTATACGGTTTTGATTTCCATTATCATATCTTCCTTAGAAGGAAGCGGTTTGGAATCCCTTGGGCTTCAAGTGTGGAGTATATCTTCAATTATGTTGAGTAATACTTAGGAGCTAAGTAGCTAACCCACCATCGAATGCATCCATAGATTACTGTAACCAGGCCGCTTGATATACGTATCAGCTTCATTTGACCTACAAGCCACATGAACCTCATTGGCAATTCTAGCAATATCCCTACTTATATCATCAGCACTTGGCAAACTAAGTTATATAGTTTATCCATTGTTTTAATTATTTTATTTTTGATATTTAAATTTTTATAATTTAGGTTTTTTTGTTTTTTTGTTTTTTTTTTTGCTTTTTAAACGCAATCTGGGATTCAAATACCTCACATTTGAAAGAAAACAGTCATGAACTAAATTATAAAGTTAAAATTATGAGATTATAATGTATATGAGATAATTTGTTTTTTTTGGGTATTTTGTATATATAAAACTTTATATATTTATTTTTTAAAGTATAACCTTATATATAACTATAAGTTATATACATATATATAATTTTTTTAAGTTTTAATATTTATATAAGGTTATATATATATATGTGTGTGTTTATATAAAAATATCAATAAAACACTACGACTCAAGTGGTAAAATCGTGATTGTTTTGTGTCAAACGTGAGAGTTTCAAATCCGAGATTTGCGTTTTCTAAATAACCTAAAACGACGTAGAATCTGTTAACGTTGACTTAACCCCGTTAATTTGGTCCGTCAGTTAAATTAACCACGTCCCTCTTATGGTTCAGTCAATACAAAGTTAGTTGAATATTTAAAGTGTTTTATTTATAAAATAGTCCCTATAATTTTAAGTTATTTTATTTTAAGAGCTATAATAATTTCTTTAACAAACAAAATTTTAGAATCTTATAATATCTTTTTAAATATAAAATACAATGACATAAAACCATAAATTGATAATAAATAATAATAAAACATTGAAAATTGAACTTAAAATACATAATATAAATTTAAAACAATAACAATTACTGATTTAATGAGTTAATAATCCGGTAAATCGCTTCCGGATCCACCCAAATTATTAAAATATTGTCCAAACCAATCAGGGTGAGGCGGATCTTGTTGATATTGTTGTTGTTCGGTCCTTTTTGGATAAATACTTGTTTGTTCACTTTGAACATATACACGAAAATTTGGATCCGGTATCAAGTTCAAGTCCTGGAACAAAAATTTGTTTTTTTAAAAAAAATTCTTTTAATGCGTAGTTCTTACTTTGAATCTCCAAATGATGTTGTCTTTGTGCATTTGTCTTCTTTAATTGTTATAAAAGTAGCTTATTTCCTTCTTCTCCAAAAGTAGCTTATTTTTGTTTTGTTATTTTTATGGTAAATTTTAAATATTTTCATAATTTTAGAAGTTTTGAAAGAAAAAAAAAATCAATGGGTTGATTTTTAAGTTTTATAAATAAAGTGTATTATTTAGCAATTAGTAACAAATAAAAAATAAGAATATACTTAGAATATTCTTTTTAGAGTAGAAAATAGAGTTACTAACTCAATTTTAGAGTTACATTGGAGAGAAATCTAACTCTATTTTAGAGTTGCTCTATTTTAGAGTAAAAAATAGTGCAATACATTGGATTAGACCGGTTAACCTCTTAGGCATTTAATTAGGCTCTTAGTAAACCAGAACCGAACTGAAATTTCAACAATCCTATGGAACATAGCCGAATTAGTTATGGTTTAAAGGAAACTACTTAAGATGAGCTAGTTTAGACCGGTTAGTGAGCACATTGGAGAATTCTTTAAATGAAAACTTGCTGATGACAAATGAAAACATTCCAATCAACTTCAAACGTAGCCATTGTAGAATTGTTGGTGCAAACATAAAAAGAACTCACAGAAAACAATTGAGAGAGTGATAGTGATTTCACAAAATGAAATAGAGAAAGAGAGATAAGAGATAGAGAATTCACGGAAAGCAATAGAGAGATAGAGAGTTCCACATTGGAGGAACAAACCCAAAATGACATCATCAACTTCGAACTTTGCTGCCTTAAATAGAAGCGCTCCATAAGGCCATTTCACGAACAACATCATGCATACACACAGCAAAGTTCTCCATCAACAATGATGCATCAACAAGACTACCAATTATATCATAACCCTTGTCCTCAGCCTTTTCGATACCTTCACTTCCATCAATAATCCCTTCGCAAATCCAGTAGTCTATTAATTTTTCTTTAGAAATATTATCATCTTCTGGGAATAAAGCACAGTATAACAAACACGATTTGAGCTGATCCCCTTTAAGACTGTCGTAGCTATACTTCAAAAGCGGAAGGATCTTATCGTCCATGCCAGAAAACTCTGCAGCATATGAATTCAAAACATTGATCGCATGACGCCATTCTTGTACTGTCCTCTTGCATGACATGGTCTCCCCTACCACATTGAGTGCCAATGGTAGGCCACAACATTTTTTAGCAACTTTTCTTGCAAGGTTAGGGATCTCCGGATCGCTTCCTAAAGTTTTTTCACCAACCTTCTTTTGGAACAAATCAAATGCGTCATTGTCTGCTAAGCACTGGACTTCCATTGGTTTTTCAACCCCCATGCTTGTGCATACATTTAGGGACCTAGTGGTGAATGCCAATTTACATCGGTTTTGTAATGTTGGATCTGGGATTCCAATCTTAGCTAAATCCACCTTCACCCATATGTCATCTAAAAACAACATGAATCTCTTTTCCATTAAGAAATTGTATAAATGAAGGCTCTTTTGACTTTCATCTTTTTGGTTCCATTCCCCTCCACCAAGACCAACTTTCTGAGCGATTTCATCTTGAATCTTCTCCACATGTAACTCTTTAGACACAACAACCCAAATAACGTAGTCAAATCCACGTTTATCGTTACTGAACTTATTGTTGATCTGGGTGAGAAGAGTTGTCTTCCCTACTCCGCCCATACCGTACAAACCCATAATACCAACTCCATCTTCCATGAGATGTTTCCATGCCTTATCGAGCATTGTTTCTTGACCTACAGTTGTCAATGGAAAAGGTCTATAAGGCACCACACCTGGCCGTTTCTCAGCAATCACGTCGAAAACTCTAGTCTTGAGTTCATTAACCTCCCTTAACATCAACAAAACACTTTTCCCATAACGATAGCTCGATATCAAATTCCTAGAGCAAAACCCACAAAGATACAGCCTTTGAAGTTGAACATTTCTAGCACTAGCAAGATCGTTGACCTTTGTTTCGACAATTTCAACTCTATTAAGCCATACTTGGATTTCGGCAAGCCTTTGTAGACCTTTATCCTCCTCTATTGTGACCTTTCTAACCAAATCATCCCGCTTAGCCTTGAGCTCTTCCATGGTTGTCGTCAGAGACACAAGATTTTTCTTGAGATTGTGAGTACAAGCTACTTTCTCGTCTAGCCACTGAGAGACTTTATTTATACACGGATCACAAGGTATCGAGAAAGAGACCCCCATTTTCTTAGAAAAAGGAGAGATGTCTGAAATTTGAATTGTGATATGAGCAAGCTAGAGATAATGCAGAGAACCAAAGAATATAGTAGTCTTTATTCTCTAGTGTTTTAGCAAAGGAGAGATCTGAAATTTACAGAAAAGGAGAGATCTGAAATTTGAAATTTACTAGTGTTTTAGCAGAAATCAGAGAGGATGCAGAGAATAATTGTAGACGTTCTTTTTAGTCCACAAGAAGTAAGATAATGCTCTATCGAGTGAGTCCAAAGACATTTGAGATATTTGCATGGTTGAAAATCACTGACGGGTAAAGATAATTGTGGTTTGTTGACATTCTTAATCATAGCTAGAGTCTCCATGGTTGACCGAAGAAGACTTGAGATTATAGCTAGAGTCTCCATGGTTGACCAAATACCCAATTCTAAATTATTCGGGATTAAACACTTAACACGCCAAAGTTATTGAAGTTCTGATGTTGAAATCACAAATCAAGAAGAGACTCACCATCACACTATCACTAAAGCTTATGTTTCACTGTTCATATAAAGATTAGCTAAGACTTGACATAATCAATCTTTCTAATCTTAAAGCCTTGATAATAAAAGAGCTATCAAATCGATGGATTGTTATTAGTGGGCTGTGTTGGGCTTAGCCTAATGTTATATGTTATACTTGCTCAGCAAGTCTTGTCTAGGGTTTTGAGTATACGTTGTGTATACGTTGTAAAGCCGTCTATTAATAACACACAGAACATTCTTTACATCAACTCAAGTTTCACATGGTATTCTGTGACCTAAAAGACGAGTCTATCGTCTTCTTGATTTCGAAGTTCGAAATCGTTTCTTCCCTCTAACGAGGATGATAACACCGTCGACATACATCTGTAGATGCCTGAGAAATCTTCCCTCTAATTAGAATGAAGTCTTTTAACATTCAATGGGAGATACTTTCTTAAGATGTTTTTTGTTTATGCGTACCAAGAGAAATCTTGATAAGCTTGAGAAACTAAGTAATGGTCAACAAGAAAAAGAAAACTTAATATCCTGAGTGCAAAGACGTGCATAATTTCATTTCCATAAATAACTAATTTTCTTGGAAATTTTGCTTGTTTCTTTTCTTTATTAAATGAATATAATCGAATCAAGACATAATTTATTTGCCTCTTTGTCAACTCTAGCAATTTCCCGAGAAAATGCTAGTTTAATTCATAAAATATTTCCAGTAGACTCAATTTTATTATCCAACTATAACTCGCATACTTTATTTTTCAATTTGTTGTTGACTTCGCCAATTTGGATTAATATTTAGTCAACGTTTACGGACTTAACAGTTTCGTTAACTGGACGATTAAAACACAAACCAAAAATGCTCATTTAATTCCTGAAGTATTTGTAATCGACGATTTTATTTTTCAACTATAACTTGTATACATTATTCCTCAATTTGTTGTTAACTTACTAATTTTGGACGGAAGATTAGTCAACATTTGTTGAGTTAAGAGATCTGTTAAGTTACAGATCCCACAAAATCTCTAAGTTTTCCGCCAAATTTAAACCTTAGAACCCTCGAAAGATTTAATAATTGGATAAAAAGTCATACATAAAAGTAACATTAATCGTTCTAAATAAAAACTAAAGATAATGAGAATTAAAATCCATTTTTAATTATATTACACAGACCTGAAACATTTATCTTATCCATTGATTGTATTTGATTTTAGGTGGAACTAAATCGATTTTTCTAGAACATTCAATTCAAATAAAAAGAAACATAGAAAAATTAAGTAATTAGATAAAAAATCATACAAAAAAAGTAATTAACATTGATCATTCTAAATAAAAAACCGAAGATAGTGAGAATTAAAACTCATTTATAATTCCGTTGATAAGCCAACAACAAAATGAGAAATAACATGTGCGAGTTATAATTGGGGAATAAACGTTGATTGCGAATACTTTGGGAAATAAATGAGTATTTTTTATTCGTGTTTTAGTCGTCTAGTTAACATGGCTGTTAAGTCCGTAAACGTAGACTAATTATTAATCCAAATTTGCGAAGTCAATGACAAATCGAAGAATAATATGTGCGAGTTATAGTTGATAAATAAAATCGTCGATTGCAAATACTCTAGGAATTAAATGAGCATTTTCCCCCTACTTATATCATTAGCACTTGCAGACTTTCCAATTAGCAAAACAACCAACTTAAATTATCAATTATGCATAACATGATCTTTAAAACATAATATCGTGGAAGAGTCTAAGGTAATTATTAGAATTCACAAAGAAGAAATTGAAATGTGATTCTTATTCATCTTAAACATTACAAATGAGTTGTATCAGCTTATATACAGAGCCAAAACAGAGTTGTTAATGAGCTAAAACAGTTAAAACAAACTAACAAACTCATTAGCTATCACTAACCAACTCTTAAGCAGCCTTAACTAACACTTTAATCCTCTAATACCCCTCCCTCAAGCCGAGAACTCATGAAGGGAGAAAGAGGCTTGAAAAATTAAAACGATCCAATAAGTATTTGAAAGTAGCAGGCTTCAAAGACTTGGTGAGAATATCAGCCAATTGGTGATCAGTTTTGACATGAAGCAGAGTCAAGAATCCTGACTTGTACTTCTCTCGAACTAGATGACAGTCTAATTCTATATGTTTCGTTTTCTCGTGAAAAACTGAATTAGAAGCAATGTGGATTGCAGCTGTGTTGTCACAGAACAGATTAGCTGGTCCAGAAGTGGAAATGTGCAAGTCTTGAAGAAGATGAGAAAGCCAAACCAACTCTTTGGTTGTATCAGCCAAGGCTCGATATTCTGCTTCTGCACTACTTCGAGATACTGTCTGCTGTTTTCGTGACTTCCATGAGATCAAAGAATCACCAAGGAAAACACAAAATCCAGTGACAGAACGTCTTGAATCAGGACAAGTGCCCCAATCAGAATCTGAGAATGCATTAAGTCTAATATCAGGTTCTGTGGAATAGAATAGTCCTCTACCGGGATCACCTTTGATGTATCTGACAACTCTATGAGCAGCATTAAGATGAAGATCACAAGGGGCTGCCAAATACTGACTCAGCTTGTGCACAGCAAAGGTTATATCAGGGCGAGTGATAGTGAGATAGAGTAGTTTGCCAACCAGTGCCCTGTATGGAGTAGGATCAGTTAATAAAACACCACTCTCTTTACTAAGCTGAATAGTTGGATCCATAGGAGTAGAAACAGGCTTGCATCCCAAATAACCAGTATCTTCGAGGATATCTAAAGCATATTTCCGTTGACACACTGATATGCCTTTGGATGATCGAGCAATCTCAAGGCCAAGAAAGTATTTTACCGGACCAAGATCCTTGATTTGAAATGTTTTGCTTAGCACAGTCTTCAAATGAATCAGATCAAGGTCATTATTGCTTGCTATGAAGATATCATCAACATAGACAAGTAAAGCTATGAACGAATCAGAAGAGATTTTGACAAACATTGTGTTTTCAGCCTGTGATTGAATAAAACCTTCTTGAATAAGAACCTGAGAAAACTTCTTGTACCACTGCCTAGAAGCCTGTTTCAGACCATATAGTGACTTATGCAGGTGACAAACAGGATTAGGAGGCAGAGATGTACTAGGAGGAGGAGTAAAGCCAGGAGGTAGTGTCATGTAAATTTCCTCTTCTAAATCACCATGCAAAAAAGCATTAGTAACATCCATTTGAGTGAGCATCCAAACCTTCTTAGCAGCCAAATTTCACAGTAACCAGCTTGACAACAGGAGAAAATGTATCAATGTAGTCAATTCCCTCTTGGTGTGTGTACCCTTTGGCCACTAAACGTGCCTTGTACCGTTCTACTGTACCATCAGCAAGGTATTTTATCTTTTAAACCCATTTACAACCCACTGGATGCTTATCTGGAGGAAGAGAGACAACAGACCAAGTGCCAATAGTAACTAGTTGCTCAATCTCAACATTCATTGCCTTTTTCCACTTATCAGATTTGATAGCACTAGAAAAATCTCTAGGTTCTGATTCAGTAGATATAGTGAGAATATACATTCGGTATTCAGGATGTAAATGAGTGTAATCAAGATAAGAGGAAATAGGATATGGTGTAGTCTGGTTTGTGATGGTGGGAAGATGTTGATGAGTAAGAAGGCTCAAATGTTATTCAGACAAATAGGATGGTAATTTGGTAACACGATGAGGTCTGTCTATGTTCACAGTATTTGTATTGGTAGTGACTTTAGTATGAATCTCAGTAGAAGCTTCAAGAGGTATAATATCTTGTGAGACAGGATCTGAAGTAATATCATAAGAAGTAGCCAGATCAGAAGGAGTGATAAAATCTGGAGTAATGAGAGAAGGCTGAATAGAAGGAGGATCCGGATTCGAAGAAGAAGAGGTATAAGTAGGAACTGAAGAAGAAGAATCCGGGATTGGAAGAGGAAGAATAGAATCAGAGAAAATGTCAGAAACAGAATCAGAAGATTGAGAATTGAGAAAAGGGAAGATATCCTCATGAAAGATGACATTTCTTGAGATGGTAATAGAGAAATCAAGAACTTTGTATCCTTTGTAACCAGAGGGATATCCCAGAAAGACTGATGCACGAGCTCGAGGAGTAAACTTAGTTCTGTCTTTAGGATATGTAGATACATAACAAAGACAGCCAAAAGTTTTTAAATGTGAATATAGAGGTTTCTTAAGAGTGAGCAATTCATATGGAGTTTTATTGTTCAATAGAGGAGAAGGAATCCTGTTTATAAGATAAACAGCCGTACGAATGCAATCACTCCAGTAAGAAATAGGAACATTAGATTGAAAAAGAAGAGCTCGTGCCACATTTAAGATGTGTTGATGTTTACGTTCAACAACAGAATTCTGTTGAGGAGTATCAACACAAGAAAAGAAATGGAAAATGCCTTTCTGAGCAAGAAGAGATGTGAATTGTAATTCAGGAGCATTATTAGAGCGTATTGATTTGATATTGGCCTTATATTGAGTGTGAATAAGGTTCAAGAAATCTGAGAATATATGGGCAACATCACTTTTAGCTTTTAAGAGATAAATCCAAGTAACTCTTGAACAGTCATCAACAAGAGTTAAAAAATACTTGAAACCATCAACAAAAATGGTAGAAAAAGGACCCCAGACATCCAAGTGTATAAGATCAAAAACTTGTTCTGACTTATTATTCAAAGATGGAAAAGAAAGCCTTTTCTATTTTGCCAAATGGCATGTTTGACAATGAGAACAATCACTGAGTTTAGAAGTAGAGATTACATCAGAAAGAATTTGTAACTTTTGAAAAGATGGATGTCCCAGTCTTTGATGCCATAAGAGACTTTCAGAGGAAGTGATGTTGCACATTAAAGAAGAAGTTGAGATTTCTTGAGAAGACTGATCTGAGGTATCCATAAAATAAAGCTTGTTGTATAAATGACCTTTACCAATCATCAAGCCCTGAGTAAACTCCTGAATATAGCAAAAAGTTGGAAAGAAGTTGACTGAATAAGAGGAAGCATGAAGAAGAGAACTCACACTAATGAGATTAAGATGAAAAGATGGAATGTAAAGAACATCTTGAAGAAGAAGCTTCTCTGAGATTTTAATGGATCCGGATTAAGTAACAGTGAGATCATTACCATCCGGAAGAGTCACTAGAATGTCAGAGACATTGTTAATTTTTGTGAACATAGACATATTGCAACATACATGTGAGGTAGCACCAAAATCAATAATCCAGGCAGTTAAAAGAAGGCATGGTTCCTGAAGAGCAGTGTAAAGAAGGGTTTTTGAAATAGAGTTACCTGCTGAAGTAGATGGATGAATGCTATTCTCATTATTTGATATTGCAGGTAATGAAGATTGAGATTGTGCATTTAGTTGACTGGCCAGTTGTTGAATCTGATCCGCAGATAGCTGAGCAAGTGCATTAGAGACTTGATGAAAATGATCCTTCACTGCTGGAGATGTAGTGATCAAATTAGCAATTACAGGACCTTTCATTGTTTGTGAACCACTGCTCTGTTTCACTTGATAGCCATTGTTGTTACTGCCCTGAGGATTAACATTCTGAAAAATCTGTCCTTGATATCCATTTCCTTGAGTTTGAGAAGTTGGGAATCTGTATCCTGGAGGGTACCCATGTATTTTATAACACTTGTTTACTACATGTCCTTTCAAACTACAGTGAGTACACAGTGGACGTTGTCGTGACTTATATCCATTTGACAATGCTGCAACAAGATCATTGTTTTCAAAAGAGCTTGGAGTAGGAAGAAGTGGTTGTGTTTGTGATGAAGCTTGAAAGACGACTGCATTTGCCTGAGGTGTCTGCTTGATCAAAGAATTGTGCTCATGTTGAATCACCAGATTAAAGGTTCTTTCCAAATCTGGTAAGGGATTGATCATTATAATCTGAGCTCTAACTGGTTCATAAGAGTCATTCAAGCCAAACAAGAACTTTCTGACAATGCTCCTTTCAAACTATCATGCCACTGTTTATCCACATCACAAGCACAGTGTGTACAAACACATGTAGGATTAGCCTGAGTAGTCTTCATTTCTTCCCAGATAGTGACTAACTTGGTATAATACGAATCAACATCCATAGAACCTTAACGCAACTGATGTAACTGTTGTTCAATGTAGTATAATCTTGGAGAATTATTTTGTTTAAAACGTTTACTCAGATTTCTCCAAATCTCATGTGCAGTTTTAACAAACAAGATACTCTGACCAATCGATTTAGATACTGAGTTCATGAGCCAAGATCTTACCACATCATTGCATCTTGACCAAGTAGAAGCATCAGAATGATCTGCCGGAGGACATGGGAGTGATCCATCAATGAAGCATAACTTGTTTCGTCCGTTAAGTGCCATACGCATCGATTGCTCCCAAGAATTGAAGTCAGCAGCTCCCGTTAGTCGATCCGAGATGAGATTGAGACTTGAGTGATCGTTACTACTAAGGTAATAAGGATTTTCATATGAATCGCGATTCAGAGAAGCCATTTTCGATGATTGAGAATGAATCTGGAAAAATGGAATCAGATTTTGAAATACACAAAGAAGGTTGTACCGTATGATGAGATAAAAGTAGATCGGTATCAATCGAGGTCAAGAAAAAGAAGATGATGAAATCAGAAACAACATCGAGCTGAAATCGAAGCCATTGAAGCTGTGAGCTCGATGAATTGAAGAAGAAGAAGAAGAACTTAGCTGAGTTGAGCTGAGATGAAGACGAAGATGAACAAAAGATTACGAGAAGCGTAGAGAATCTCTTCGCTCTGATACCATATTAGAATTCACAAAGAAGAAATTGAAATGTGATTCTTATCTATCTTAAACATTACAAATGAGTTGTATCAGCTTATATACAGAGCCAAAACAGAGTTGTTAATGAGCTAAAACAGTTAAAACAAACTAACAAACTCATTAGCTATCACTAACCAACTCTTAAGCAGCCTTAACTAACACTTTAATCCTCTAATAGTAATCATCTTTAAAAATCAGTACCTGATCTTTGAACGGTTCGGAGATACGGTAATTATGGACCGTCTTCTTCATAGTTTGGTGGCTGAGACAGAGACATATAGAAGCTTATGAGGTTAACGTTGGTACCAAACCTTTACAGATAAAGAGAAGACCATGAGATCATGGTTATGAACAGAGTAGAACTTGTGTTCAAAACACATCAGAAACACTCAAGAAGCATGGAGTTGTCGGATTGCGCAATAGCCAATAGATAACTAGTGTTTCTTTGAATGCACGTCATATCGACCTTAATCTCAGAGATAGTCCAGCCAAGGAAGTCTAGAAACAGTTCATAGTTGTCGAAACTGATATTCAAACTTACTCTAGTTGAAGACTGTTGATCTCTAAACCTCGTGTACAGCTCATAAGCTTGTGAGAACTTAAAACCTGAACCATTCATCACTAGCGCCTTTAAAGTTGTTTCATGTGAAAGGCATTAAAAAAAAAGAATTATAAAAAGAACTCACACAAAGCAATACAGAGCGTGATACTGATTTCACAGAATGTAACAGACAGAAAGATAAAGAGATAGAGAATTCAGCGGAAAACAACAGAGAGATAAAAAGTTTCCCAAATGACATTATCAAATTCGAACTTGTCCCTTGAATTTTCAACTTCTAAAGCTTTCTTTTTGTTAATTATATCTTCTAGGTCTCTTGCGTCCTCAACATAAAGAATTCTAAGATTTGGAGCGACCATCAGAAACGTAAATTCCCTCACGCTTGGACACCTGAATATCAACACTTCGACGAGGCTCAAGAAGCTGCATATTCTTCCCATCTTTATCTCAGAGATATCGCAGTCCCCAATGCTAAAATTACGAAGCTTGTCCATATGTACTGGAAATGATATTCCAGATGATTCTAGATTTCTATTCGGTGATGATGCAGTTTTTCCAGAGATTTGCAGAAATTGTGTAAGACTCATCAACACATGAGAGCTCAGAATTCCTGATCGATAGTTGTGGTTAAAATTTCTATACATTCACTCCAATGATCTCATAACCAATTATTTCAGTACTCTATCAAATCCTCTTTGGGAACTCTAAAATCTTATGGAAACAAAGCACAATATAGCAAACACGATTTTACCTGCTCCCACTTAAGACTATCGTAGCTATACTTCAAAAGCGGAAGGATCTTATCGTCCATGCCAGAAAACTCTGCAGCATATGAATTCAAAACTTTTATAGCATCACGCCATTCTTGTATCGTCCTCTTGCATGACATGGTCTCGCCTATGACGTTTAGCGCCAATGGTAGGCCACAACATTTTTTAACAACTTTTCTTGCGAGGTCGAGAATTTCTGGATCGCTGCCTAGTGTTATTTTTCCAACCTTCTTTTGGAATAAATCAAATGCGTCAACCTTCTTTTGGAATAAAGCCACGTATTGGGTGTTCGACCCCCATGCGTGCACATACATCCTTTGAACGAGTTGTAAATGCCACTTTACATCCATTTTAAGTTGTTGGAAACGGGACTCCGATCTCAGTTAAATCCACCTTCTCCCATATGTCATCTAAAAACAACACAAATTTCTTTTTCCTTAAGAAATTGTATATAACATCCACCTTTTGGCTTTTATCTTTTTCCTTCCACTCTTCTCCACCAAGACCAATTTTCTTAGCTATATCATCTTTGAATCTTCTCCACATGTAACTCTTTAGACACAATAACCCAAATCACGTAGTCAAATCCACGTTTATCGTTACTGAACTTACTTGACCAATAATTGTCAGTTGAAACTGTCGTTCCTTCACCTCAGATGTTAGAGGTTTCTCAGCAATCACTTCAAAAACTTCACTTTCGAGTTTTTCAACCTCTCTTAACATCAAAAAAACATTTTTCCCGTAACGATAGCTCGATATAAAACTCTTAGAGCAAATTCCACAAAGACACAACCTTTGAAGTTCAACAATTTTAGCAATAAGAAGATCTTTGACTCTGCTTTCGATAGTCGCAACTCTATTAAGCCATATTCGGCAAACCTTTGTAGACCTCTATCCTCGTCTCTTTTGAGCCTTCTTGATAAACCATCTCGCTTGGCCTTGATACATGCTCTCATAATCTTTCCTATTTTGACTTTATCCCAAAAAAGAGTTGGGTTTTTAACAATGGCGAATCGAGCTTGCAAAACTCCAAAAGCACGTTCGACATCTTTTCGGGTAGCTTCTTGATGTTGAGCAAATAAAGATGCTTTAGGACCCTGTGGAATTGGAATAGATTGGATAAAAGTTGCCCATTTAGGATAAATACCATCTGTGAGATAGTAAGCCATATGATACTCCCTTTCGTTGACAAAGAAATTCACTTGCGGAGCTTGACCTTTTATTATATCATCGAAAACGGGTGAGCGATCAAGAACATTGATATCGTTTAAAGTACCTGGAGGTCCAAAAACTGCATGCCATATCCAGAGATCATATGAAGCTACGGCCTCTAAAACGATTGTGGGTTTTCCAGAACCACGTGAATATTGCCCTTTCCAAGCAGTGGGGCAATTCTTCCACTCCCAATGCATACAATCGATGCTTCCAATCATCCCAGGAAATCCACGTTGTTCTCCAATATGAAGTAGTCGTTGAAGATCCTCCGGTGTGGGTCTTCTTAAGTACTCATCGCCGAACAAATATATTATTCCTTCGACAAAATTTTGCAAACATGAACGAGCAGTAGTTTCACCGAGCCGGAGGTATTCGTCAACTGTATCAACCCCACCACCATATGCCAAGAGACGAATTGCTGCTGTACATTTTTGAAGTGCAGAGAGACCAGACCTTCCGAGAGCGTCTTTTTTTTGTCGGAAAAATGGAACTTCATTGGAGAGTTGATCGACAATATGTAAGAACAATGGCTTGTTCATTCTAAAACGTCGTCGAAATAAATTAGCAGGATATGTTGGAGCCTCACTGAAATAATCGTTCCATAAACGTATGTGACCTTCTTCGCGATTTCTTTTAATAACTCGTCGTTTTTTCTTTTACTCCCTTGCCTCCTCATGATTTTCATAATCAATGAATAGATTATCGAACGTTTGATCAAATATTTGATCAAAATTTTCATCAAGTGAATCCTCAAAAGTATTATGGGAAGAAGAGGCCATTATTTTTTAAGATTTTGATGAAAAAAATGGACTTGATCAAGAATAAGAGAAGAGAAATGAGAGAAGAAAGAAGTGGATCGAATATTTGAAAAACAAATGTAGACAATAGATTTGCAGAATATATAAGTAGAAGAAGAGGAAGATGAATGATACAATATGAAGAAGATGAAGATGAATATATAAGTATAAGTAAAAGAAGATTGGGCCATGACTTGTTTGATTGTGCCGACACATTTGAATGTGCCGACAAGAAAGTTGTGGGAGAGAATTGATGAAGGTTGTGAAATTGATTAAACTTTGAATCTGCCTATGTGTGAAGAAGACTCTCGGTCAAAGAGAGGTTTCAAGAGACTCTCACCCAAAGAGAAGGTTCCAACTCAAGTTATCAAGAAACGGATCACGTGCAGCTCGCGTGGGTTTGTTATAGCCGTTGTAACGATCAAAACAGAGGATTGTTAAGTCTTTTACCAGCTCATGTTCATCGATTAGGTGATTTATATTGAGGTGTAATTGTGTTTTTGTGAGCTGAGCGATAGTTAAAGAGATAAGGAACAAGAAGAGAGGTGTGAGATCTTGAGAGAACTTTGTAAAACTTTTCGCAAAAGGTTCTAGTGGATTTTCGGAGGAGATTTCTCCGGCGAGACGTAGGGATTCCGGTTTGGATCCCGAACTCGTTAAATCTCTTGTGTTCTTTAAATTCTGCAAACAATCTCTTCTTAGATCGACTCCAAGTTTATATCTCAAAGATCGATTCAAGGTTTTAGCTCAATTTCAGATCCTAAACTCTACAATTGATTTTAATTATCATGTTTACTTTACATTTGTATGGTGTTGTTACATTGCTGAATTTGATTTAATTGGATTTATAAGATTTAATTGGATTTTTAGTAGCAAAATGTCTTTTATAAATAGTGATGGAAGAAAAGTAACAATGGAATCTCTGATTATCAATTAACAATAATGTTTACTTTAACATTATTTATATGTTCATTAGAAATAACAACAATGTTACATATTTGCCACAAGGCTAAGATGGGCAATTGTGAAAGTGTCTAATCTTTTATATGGCTAAGATGAGTGTTGTCTTCAAGCTGAGAGCAAACCTAGTCTTCAATATCGAGAGCCAAACTGCACCACTTGCAATTGCTGCCTTCAGACATATTTTGAGTATTACCACACCTTGATCAAGCCTTACTGTCTCCTCCTGACCTTATGATGAAGTGGTACCTCTTTCTACACACTGGATGACTACTCCAACCTTCAAAAACAACAGATTTTGGTTAGTCTTTGCTTTCAATCTATGCATGCACTTGACATGTAAAAATTCAAACTTTGTTTAAGAAAAGAGAAACAAAATCTGATAGAAGTCCAGAATCTCCATGGCAATGTTCTTCACCTACAACTCATTGACCCATGTAAAGCTTTAAATGTCACTAAAGAATACAGCCAGATAATAGTCTTGTGCTTCTAAGACCTTTATCTCCATTCTTAATATATCTTTAAGTTCATATTTGTACTCATCAAGATCTGCAAAGATATAAGAGTCAAAAACATCAAAACTCTACCATACTCTTTCTGATCAAACTCTACCATACTCTTTCTGAGACAGCAAGATGCACTTTAATGTATAAGAGCATAAACAAATTACATTGCATACCTGATATAGAAAAAACCAGAACCCCAATCCAGGAATAATAGAGGACATACAAGCAGGCTCCTTTCCACAATAATATGTCCATCTAAGTGGAACAAACAATGCAAAGCCAATTTACCACAAGAAGAACAATGACAAGTCAATTCAAGTGACAGACAAACTCTAGTTGCTCTATTTTACCAGAAGTGGAAATGTGCAATCCACTGTTCTTGTAGTTGTATAGTTGAAAGCAAGAGACTTTGATTGACTAAAGCTATCTTAAAATAAAAGGTAATCGATAATTACCTTCTTGGAGTTGGGGATGGAGCACAGTGGAAGGTGAGTGATACCTTCCTGATAGGCACATTTCACCAAAGTTGAAACTTTAATTGGATTTTCAGCCGTATAGACCATCTTCTTCCCAAATTTTAACCAGAAATTGTACCATTTCCTGCAATGATTTTCACCCGTATAGATCGTCTCTCATACAATGCTCACTTTAGTATCGGTTCTTGAACAACTCTTTTGCGGCTCTCGGATCTTTTATCCCCCACCCATTGCTGTCGAGTTTGATTCCATAAAACAAGACATGTTTCTCCAGAAATCTTCAGAAGCTACACTAACCAGAAATCTTCAGAAGCTTATCAAAACAAGCCAAACAACTACTGCTGTGTTACAAAATCATAAACGTATCATTTATTTTGTAGTTGTACAGTTGAGAGCAAGAGAGTTTGATTGACTAAGCTATCTTAAAATAAAGGATAATCGATAATTACCTTCTTCGAGTTGGGAATGGAGCACAGTGGAAGGTGAGTGATCATTTCCTAATAGGCACAGTGGAAGGTTCTGGTTCCTGAATCACTCCATCCAAAACCAGAACCTTCCTGATAGGCACATTTCACCAAAGTTGAAACTTTATACAAGTGAAAACCAAACTTATGAAACTATAAATTGTAAACTAAACAACTAGAAGTAAACAGTGGTGAAAGAGATTCTCATAGATCAAGAAGTAAAATTTGGGCATAAACCAGGCCACATAGGACATACAAGCAGGCTCCTTTATCTCTCCTTCTCCTAACGGTTTGATCAACATCAGAAGGCACCGGTGCTCCAAATTGAGCAGTTAAGCAGAAAAGAACCAAGAAATCCGTGGTGGTTACAAGATAAAAACAAAGACATATAGAAAAAACTTATACAAAGAACAAAAACACATCATTGTGACACTGTGACACAAAGAACAAAGATCAAAGTAAATTTCACAAAGAACCAAGAAAGTGAGACTGTCAAAAAGAAACTGAAACATAAAACATACAACAACTTAAGCTGAAAAAAAAAAAACACAAACCAACAATAGGAAACACATCATTCACATATTATAATAAAACACTTAAGATCCCTAATTATTTAACATGTTTGTGATAAGCTTCTTCTTTAGAGCTTCTTCAATCTCAGACAGTGGCTTCTTTTTTGCAATTAGACTATCAAGAAGACCCATCTTCGACAGTCTCTCTTTCATTTCTAAGTCCTTCTTTTTAATGTCCCACATCCTCTGAAACTCAGTCAGAGTGTTGCCTTCAGCCTTCTCTCTTTTCCCTCTTGCTTTTGTTGCCTTCACACCAGGAGGACGATTGCTAGAAAGATCATCTTCGGCACTCTTCATCTCCTCAGCAAACAATCCCGGTGATTGTGAACCCTGTTCACTCCTTCTCCTTTTAGATGATGCATCAGTCTTTGTTGTTGAAAGCTCACACCATTTCTGGTCATTCCTCAACTCCTTCCATGCGTGTTCAAGAGTAAACTTCTTCTTGTGATCATTGAAGAAGATTTGGTGAGCAAGCTTAAGCACATCATTCTCATTCTGGCCACTGGCCTTCTCTCTTGTTGCAGACTCATATGCACCGCAGAACTTGCACACCAAATCATTGATCTTGTGCCACCTTTGCTTACAGTGGCTAGATTCTCGGTGTTCACGTGATGCAACATTTGGACTTGCTGCATAGTAGGCTGCTATCCTCTTCCAGAATGCTCCATTTTTTTGCTCGTTGCCAACTACAGGGTCTTTGCTGGTGTTGAGCCAGGAACTGATGAGCAACACATCGTCACTGGGGGTCCAAGGCCTTCTTTCTCTTCGTTCCTGAGGTGTAGACTGAGAAGAGAAAACAAGGACTTGCTCGAATGAACCGAAAGAATCATCAAGACAAGTTTCTTGTTGACTATTCAACAAGTCAACAAAATTTGAGGGCTGAGAATATGGATTTGTAAAGGAGATATCCATTAAAAGGAAATAGAAGAGAGAAAGAGAAGAAGGAATGAAAGATTATATGGAAGGAAGGAGAAGAAGCATCGAATATTTAAAGAAGATCAAAAGCAACAGATCTTCTTTACAGAAGATTAAAGAAAACAAAGCATTGAACACCTATCTAACCACATCGACAAGACTTAAACCTAACTAACCAAGCCTTCAAATCTTCTAACCAAGCCTTTATTACCATTCAAAACTTCTAACCAAGCCTTTATTACCATTATTTAACTCTAAACAAGCAGTTATTACCAACTACTTCAAACAAAGCTCTTGAATCCAAAGAACATTGCCAATTTCCAAACTGTAATCACATACAACAACTATATCTCAAGCTATAGTAGTTATTACCAACTACTTCAAACAAAGCTCTTGAATCCAAATAACATTACCAATTTCCAAACTGTAATCACCTAAATATGCTGTGAATTTCTCCTAGAAACAGGAACAAAATACAAAATCACTTTTAATATGGATGAGCTCTTTGATTTTCTCCATAGAAAGAGATTCAGCAGCATCGGGCATGGCTTTTGATGCCCCTTTTAGTATCCATGAAAGTGCAGTAATCATTCTGCAAAACCCACCACTGAGTTAGTAAATTTACTTTACAAACGCAGCTTTAGGAAAGCAAAATCCCAGAACCCACAAAAATTAGATCAATTAGAGAAAGATGCTAGAATCGTTTACCTAACGAGAGGAGAATCGATGTGTTTATCTTTCTTCTTGGCCTTGAGTTTAGAGCGAAACATCGCCTTCTTCTTCGCTTGAGCATCCATCACTGCTTCGACGGAAGAGGATCGAATTCGAAGGTGAAACATCACGGATTACAGTCAGAGTTTAGAGCTTGTGAATCGATGTGTTATTCTCGATTCGATTCGATTCGATTATGGATGAAAGAAGGATTCGATTCGATTCGATTGTGAATCGATCCGTTTATATTTCTCGATTCGATTGTGAAAGAGGAGAAGACACACAGAAAAGAGGAGAGCCAATAACACATAGACACGTCTCAGCAAGAAACCGTCTCTTGCGTCTCTAAATTAAGAGACGACTCTTAATCCTGTTTGATTAAATAAATGTTTTTATAAACTTAAGAGACAGTAATATTTCAGCGTTAATGATGCTCTAAACTCATAGGATAGGCAATAAGTCCATGACAAAACTATTTCAGGCGCTCACAAATACACTATTCATTGCTAAAATTGTAACATAGCTCAATCTTCATTTGTAACGGATGCTCAGAAACAGAGGAATTGAGAAAAGAGATGTGTTTGACGAGTTTCATGAGGAAGATTGAGCACTTGGTTTCTCAAGCTTATGAAGATTTCATGAGGAAGATATCACTAGCACATATCTCAAGTCTCACACACTCTCTCTCTCTAAGTTGGAGCATGAAAATTGTAAATGCCCACCTTGTTAATTAATGTTTGGAATGACAGTCAATATTTGCATTGGCGGCAATATTCATAGCGAAGCGGAAGGAGTAGAGGGGAAAAGAGGTTGAGACGAGAGTCGGAGAATTTTTTTCATAAAGTATATGAGCCACTGCAAATGCCTTTAGACTGGTTTGTGTACACACTGGAGAAGGTCTGTAAGGGAAAATTTGAAGATGACTGAGCTTGGGTGTGTGAGTGTTTCAATTCTGATCGTATTCGAACCGAGTATGAAACTATTGAGGTGTTAAGTTTTATTCCATGAGCCTAGCTCATCAATAAAAACACTAACAATTTCAATATAACTTAAAACAAAGACTTAGCTTGTCTTCCAAGTTAGACAAGATAAAAATATATATAACAAAAACTCCGATTCTGAAACTTTTCTGCAACGCATTTTGAAAATAATAGTTTAAAGGCTTCTTCTTTCATTTGACTCCTTGTATCTCCTTTTGTCTATATGTCTAATGATCAAGAATAAAAAGTAGAAAATTAAGCATATTGAGGTGTAGATTTGTATTCCATGAGCGGGTTAGCTCATATATTGAAACAGTAACAATGTCAATAGAAAATAAAATTACCTGTTAAGAAATTGGTGTATCTGAATCTGTCCCAATAACTCGATTCCCGGATCTAAAGCAACATAAACAAAATGCACAATGTGTTAAGAGTTCCCTCTAGCTGCAATTGGCAACTCTGAGGTACGTCTAGGTGAGGATCTTCCTCCTCACGAATCTTTCACTATAATCAATCATGAGTTACATTTGTGCTTATAATGGAGATTACATTCACTCACCCTAACCCGTGATACATGAATAACGAATAAGAAGAAGTAGAGAAGAGAAAACCCAAAGCCTAGAACTCTCTCACTAGCTCTCTCTCTCTTTCTCTCTCTCTCGTGAAGAAGATGATGAATCTTCTAATCTTCTGTTCTTATGTTCAACCCACCTTTGAAGAAGATGCTTTGAGATTTATATTAGAAACGGCATCGTAACGCAACAATGGCTTTCATGCCACTTTTCCAAAGGAAAGAGTCCTTAATGCCACATTCTTTTTTTAATTTTCTTTTACATTTATTTTTAAGTCGAAATCGAAGTCAATGACCAAAAATCCAGAGTAAAATAAAAATAATTACCAACCCAACCTAAAGAATCCAGCCCAAACCTAGTAACCCGACCCAATTTCATTAAATTTACGGATCCCAGTACAACTATCCTAGTTGTACTTTGTTGAACATAACTAAAATGTGAAGAAAAAAATAACAATCACTGCCTTCAAACTAATGTGGGATTTCATTAACACATTCACATAGGTGTCTAAAAGAGTTAAAAAAAATATGTACAACATTCGCATAGGTATCAAGAGAAGTTAAAAATGTGTACAATATTCACATAGTTGTACTTTGTTGAATGTAGTTGTACTTTACGCATTAGTAATGAGAACGAAAGTGACATTTAACGACAATATTTCACATAGTTGTACTTTGTTAAACATAGTTGTACATAGATGTACTTTACACGGAAGTAAAGATATGACATTTAACGACAACATTCACATAAATGTATTTTGTTGAACATAATTGTACTTTAGGCGGAAGTATATATATGACATTTAACGAGAACATTTGCATAGTTGTACTTTGTTGAACATAGTTGTACTTTACGCGGAAGTAAAGATATGGTAAACAATAAATTATATTCTTCAACTACAAAACTTTCAAATAAAAAAAATTGAGATGTATCAAACCCAGTCAACTTTGTAACGAAACTCTCCACAAAACCAGTACATTTGAGTGATCCAAAAACATGAATCACACATGCTTCCTCTTTTGCCGCCTTTGAATTCCTCATTCCAGTCGTATTCCCAGTTATTTCGTGGAGCACATTACAGTTGTAGAGTTTCCAGCCATCAATTTGAGCCTCCCTCTCCAGAAACAATGGAGGAAGTTCATAAGGTCATGTGTAAGGAATAATTGCTTTCACGAGTCTCCTTCTTACTCCTCTAACAAAATTTTTACTCGGGACTAGTAAGTTCTTTGTCAAAAGGGTCTCTAGGTGTCATGATCCTACGAAGGATTGCATAACTGTAGATAGCCACATCATATCCTTTAAGGGCAGCATCTCTGAGAGTTGAGAGCCCTCGATCCAAATCGCCTTCCCGGAAGAACTTAGACATACCTCTCATGAAAATGGTAGAAAGATTATTGTTTTCAAAACAATATACCATGAACCTATCTAGTTCATGAAAGAAGTTGCACAGAGGTCGCATAAGGTAACAATCAATAGACCTCAAGAACACATGATCTTCAACTATTGTCCGAAAACACTTACAAGTCGCTTTCACCATTACCATATCACCGAGTTCGTTTTGAGACAAGATCAACAGAATGGTGATGAGAAGATCTTGAGGAAGATCTAAGATATTCATGGAAGAAGAGTGTCTCTGCCTTTTATATTTAGATGACTCGCCAACTTCAAAACGTTTCACTATCTCTTCTTCTTGGATATGAATGACTTTTTTCTTGGATTTGGATGACTCTTCCTCTTCAAATTTATAATCTCGCCATTACCATACCAAAAGACACATCTGTATGTGGTGGAAACCGAAACCTGACCAAGAGAAATCGAAATGTCACATACCAAAATTGAAACGTCGTCATTACTAATTTCAGTATTTGGTAAAACTAAGTTTACTAGGTATAACTGAGTCAAATATTATTATATAAAAAATTGAACCAAAACTGAATGTCCCAAAACTAAATTATCTTAATTTAAAAAAATATTAAAAAATTCTACGTATATTTTTTGGTGGGGCGAGATATATATTAAATAAAATCAGTACACGTGTGATAAAGTGTACTTTTGCTGCGAGATATTAGATAAAAGCATTACACGTGTCATAAAGTGTATTTTTGGCAGCGAGACACACATAGTTGTGCCCAAATGTACAGTTGTATGTTCGTCTTCATTGTTGTACTTTGTTGATTTTTGTGTATTTGTAGTTAAACCTGGATATACATTAGTATGTTTTAGTTGGACACATGAGTTTCCACTATTAGTAAGCATTTAGGAGAGTTTTATAATAGAGTATTCAAAAAATCATAAGTTTCACATTTTTTGTGTCGGAAGAAGGTAATGACATAGTAAGTGTTCTTTATACTCTAAAGAGTGTTTTAAGTGCAAACATATATTTAGTATTGAATAATTTAAAAAACAAAAAAAATTAAGATGAATGTTGAATCATTAGAAGTCTTCCTAGGCATTCGGCATTTCCAAGTTATTCGGATCGGGTTGTTCGGTTTGGTGAAAATTTGGTTTATGATTTTTTCCACCGAATTGAACCGAACTAAATTTCAACTCGGGTCGGTCGGTAGTCGGGTTACTTCCGAAAAAACCAAAATTTTTTTAATTCAGTTGATTTAAACCGAAATGGACCAAAATTTTAGAAATTGGGCTCAATTAACACAAAAAATTACAAACCCAATCGAATAATGGGCCAAACTAATACAAACCCAAGCCCATACTAATAACAAACCCAAACCCTTCTAAATTTAGGGTTTCTTTGTTCTGCTAAGCCGCAGGGTGAGACGGTGACGACGGCGGCGACTTCTTCGACACTAAACTCCATGAGATCCGTTATGGATCTGCTCTCGTCGTCGCTTCTCTTTTCCAAGCCACCGGATCTGTCAATATCAAAGACTTTGCTGATTAACGAGAAGCAGACATCAATCAAAGAAGAGATGAAAGAGAAAGAAGAAGATCTTACCCTTGAGAAAGTTGCGGATACAGATTGAATCCCTGAGAAAAGGCTCCTTTTTTACCACGATTGAGATTTGAGAGAATGAAAGAGTTGGTAGAAGATGCTGAATAATGAAGGAGAAGAAGATGAACTTTGCTCGGTTTATGTAAAACCGATCAGAGAGAATGGAGAGACTGAAGAAAGAAGAGGTGATAGATGATTAATTGTGAAGGAGAAGAGACGTGATGGTGATGATTAGATCGGAGAAGCAGACAGTTAACTTCGCAAGCGGCAGAGGAGCAGAGGCGATAAACCGAAACATTCAGATTAAATTCAGCCGATCGGTTTAGTCACATTAAATTCTCGGCGCCGAGAACCAAAACATTCGGTTATCTCGAGTCGGTTTGTGCGGGTTAACCTGTAAGCCCAGGACTAATTAGAAGTCTTCGTTTGGGGTTTTTAAATAGCTCAAACAAATTTGAATACTAATTTTAATAATTAAAAACTAAATTTAATAAATAAAATACAAAATATTAATTTTATAATAAAATAACTTCTATTTTTAATAAAATAAATATGTATTACTATAAAATAATACCTAATTTTATTACACTTTTAAGATATTTTTTAAATTATAATGAATAAAAGTAAACATTTCACGTTTGTTCAAGGTAAATAAAATACAAAAATGTTCTTAGTTGTATATAGTTGGAATAACATACAAACACGTTTATATAACAATTACACAAATACGGCTAAAGGTAAGTTTCTCATGCATCATTTTCGAGCTGCAACCACCCTCCAAATTCATACCAGACACATATTTGTTCTTACTGGCGATGTTCTCCGGTGGATTGAAACCGCATTTTTTGCTTCTTTCCCGCGTTTCTTGATTTTTGCAATTCGTAAATACCATTTACAGCCTTGTGAAGCTTGACGGCATCGTAGCAACAATCGCTATGTATCAGACTTACCATGATTTTCTTCTACGGGATATGGAAACTCACCATTATCTGACAGTTATACAACTTGTACCAAATGTCCTAATATCTCACAGTCATACTACGTGTATCATTTGTCCTATCTGCAGATTTGTCAATTACAAATTCAAATCAAAGATTCTAATTGCCAAAGATTCAACAACAAATGTATTCGACAAATAACCAATGTTAATACTTTATCGACTCTCTGAACATGATTACCAACCAAATTTGCTGTCGAAAAAAGCAAATTCATGAATCAAATCCCTAAATTTTTAAAAATCTCTTAATCCCCAAATATCCAAATATAGATCTCAAACCTAAACAAACTAATCTATAAAAGAAGAGGAGGAGGAGAAGAAACTGAATATATGAGGAAGAACGTCGTCGGAGGAGTCTCGTCGTCCGTCGGGAAAGAGGAGAACCGTAACGATTCTTTTAAAATTTTTTTAAAATTTTTACATTTTTTTTAATTATTCACTAAGGGCATAATGAGAATAACACATATTAAACTAAATTTAGTGGCATGTAGACAAATAAATGGCACCCGAAATTAAAATTTCTCTAAAAGTGGCATTAAAGCTCTTCACTCCATCGTAACGTCTCATCACGTGCACCCACGTGACTCTTTCTATTTCATAACTTGAGTCTCTCTGTTTCTAATAGCAGCTTCTTTCAAGTTGGTTCACATTCAACAATCTCCACCTTCAGACAATCCTTGAAAGACTCCTTGTGAGCTGTATTTAGAATCCTTTTGACTCGATCATATACTTGACATTCAATCTCCAAACCTGCATAAGTTCTCCTTATACAAACAAACACGTAAGTAAACTTAAACACCATAAACTCACTTAAAACATCAATGCCTTAGACAATATGTTAGCCAAGCTAATTCTGGGTAACCACAAATAATTTCTGAGCTACCAACACCACCATCGTCTCTTCTTGAGTTGTTATCCAGCAGTAACACAGTCTTCTGTTATGCTCAACTCGCATTGAACTCTCTTTATTCTTTCATAGCCTTGGAAACCTGAGATACAATTCTCAGAAACAAACCATTAACAAGTATAATAGACCATTAAACATGTTAACGAACAGAAACGTCATAAGCTAAACCACTTATAAGCTAATCAGTCACACAGTTCCCTCCATGATCACTCTTAAAAACTATGAACCTGTAATAGTTACTGAAACTTTTATCTCCCTGCAATGTGACTCCCTTTGACGTCCTATTTGATTCACTCATGTGCACTAAGCCTTGAATCAAAACTTTCTTTGTATTAACAGTTGAGACTGGAACCATTCGCTTCTTATCTTGAAGTAGACTTGATTCCTACTTGAATCTTACATGCTTCGTCCCTGAAACACTCTTTGATTCAAACTTTTGAACATAAATTCTGTTCAAACCATTCTGTTATGATAGAACTTCACCAACAGTGTTAAACTGTTTGCTTGGTACCATTAACCTTGTCTCTTACCAACAGACCCATGATAAACTTGAGACTCCTCTTACAGCTATTACCACATCAAACTTTGAGCTCCCAACGCAACGTTAAGCTGTAGATAACATCCGTGATGATACAAAATGTTCCTTCACTTATCTTTTCTACAAGTGTCTTCTTGAGAAGATTCCATCTTAGTCTTCTTATGATGCTAAAAGATTAATCCGAACTTTGCTAGTTCTTCTTTCTTAATGCAGTTTAACCCTTTACATTTTCATCTTTTCTAGATGTCTTCTCAGTTGCTCATACTGCTCAACATGCTTGATGCATAGCAGTTTACTCTTCTTGAAGTGAGGAAACCTTAGACAATTTTGCAAAACTTTGCACTCGTCTTTAACCTTCTCATTCAAGAGTCCACTGAAATCCTTTTTCTTTCGCATCCTGAGCTTATGCTGAACATCTTAATCATGCAACTTATATCTAGATGTCTATACTATCAAGCATCCTTTAATCATGAAAGCTTTCCTTGTCACTCCTGTTGCAACCTGATTGTGAACCATTCTGACATCTTAACATGTTCTTGAACCTGTCTTCATCACACACTTTACCAAGCTGAATCATATTCAAACAGTAAATGATTTCTTCTCCTCACTAACACATGATGAGCTGATAAACATGTTTACTCAGACCATGTCTTTACACTTAAGATGACCAAGATACTCTTTAACTATATAGCTCCACCTGGAATCACAAATCATCTTCATGAACATGTTATATCCCTGTAATAATACTGATGACTCCACCTGAAACTTAGATCCATCAAAGTTACTTGTATCTCTCAATATTTGTTCTGTCTTGCTGAGCTAACAACCTCTTCGTCACTGTCTTTTATGATTCTCAATCATATATATCTCTGTGTGCTCGACTGTATAAAACTTTATCGCTTGATCTTTCCACTTTGAAGCCACACCAACAGTCATTATAATATGTAGAAGATTCTCCAAGAACCACTTGATTTTGAAGAAGCACTCAATTTGATTTGTGACATCAGATTAAATACCTTAGTCTTATGGACTAGCTAATCAGTTGTTAACCTGTTATAGCTGGAGATTACTTTACTCTTCCCATTCTTATTCTGAAATTATTCCACCAGAATAAGTGTCTTCTGCAACCATCTCAAGCGCTCTATTCTTTCTTAGTTGCAGAAATTTTCAAACTGTCTTGATACCATTTCTAAGAAATTTCCTAAAGAAACTCCCGAGCAATGCATGGACTTTACAAAGCAAAACCTTTAATCTTGATTCGTAGTCTAGATCTTTTTCTATAACCAGCTGATCCACTTTTCTTCTTTTGACTCTTTGACCTTGAGCCATAAGAAACATAAACATGTTTCTTGTTGCTTGAGTGCTGTATAATTGATTTTCCTTATCAGCTTTATCAAGCAGTCCTAAGTCATTTCCAAGAAATTTGTTAGAGCTATTGCAGCTCTAGACTGAGCCAACCTTTTCTCTAGCTGCTTCCCTATTGAATTCTAAAACTCTTCCATGCTTCTTATTTAAGAACCTTATAATTTGGCTTATTTCTTAGAAAACATCACCCTTGTTGTTCCATTAGAAACACCATAGACTTTCATGCTTTCTTAAATCTTAGACCTCTCAGCTAGCAATCATATCACAACCTCAAGAAGCTGATACAAAACTCCAAATACTAGACATGTAGCTGAAACCTCTTTCAACCATCCTTATAATCTGATTTAAACCTTCCTTACAATCCGATTATTACCTCTGAGATTGAACCTTTGAAGAACCCTTTCTCAGTTTCTCACAACTCTTGTAAACACCTTGAAATCCGCTAAATCATCAACTTACTTTGCTGAGCAAACTTCCTGATTATCCTTTAACAATCCTGCAATTTCTTCCTTTGAATTTTGAGCCTTAATCGATGTCCAAAAAACCATTAACCCATATACCAATCAAACAACCAAGGCGCCCCCTAGTTCCTAGGAAGTGAGATCTGTCTTGATTTAGTCAAATCTGGTTGTAAGATTATCACAACAGCTCGTTGTGTTGATTGTCCAATCTCTCTCTGTTCTGATATTAACATCTTTGGTTCAACCGGAATCCAAGCCGGAGCTCTTGAGCTAGACGTTTCATCAGACGCAACTAACATTCAAAAAGCGGTTAAAGAGGCTTGGGAAATCTTTGGAAACATCGATGTGTTGATCAACAATGCCGGAATCAGAGGCAATGTCAAGTCGAGTTTGGATTTGTCAGAAGAAGAATGGGAAAAAGTCTTTAGAACCAACTTAATCGGATCTTGGTTAGTATCCAAATGCGTCTGCATTTTGATGCGTGATGCTAATCGCGATGGCTCGGTGATTAACATCTCGTCGATCACTGGGCTTCACCGTGGTTTGTTTCCCAGTGGACTTGTGTATGCTTGTTCTAAAGGCGGTGTTGACACCATGACGAGGATGATGGCTATAGAGTTAGGTGTTTACAAGATCAGAGTGAAATCTATAGCGCCAGGGTTTTTCAGGTCAGAGATCACACAAGGTCTTTTGCAGAAAAAGTGGCTCAAGAAGGTGACCTAGCGGACTGTACCGTTGAAGATGCAACAGTCCGTGGATCCAGGGCTTACATCTCTCGTTTGCTATCTCATTCATGACTCTTCTCAATATGTCACCGAGAATACATACATTGTAGATTCCGGAGCTACATTGCCCGGTGTGCCCATTTTTCTTCTCTCTGAAAATCGTAATCAAAATCGTGTGTGCTTGTACATAGTGATAAGAATGAAGTCTTTTCCATTGCATTAACATTAAATTTACTTTCTCAGAATTTGTTTGTTTATGCGTACAAAGAGAAACAGAAGTTCTTTATGGGAAATGACTCCAAATTTATGGAAAATTTTATATTGAGGTGTATGAAACTATTGAGGTGTTAATTTGTATTCCATGAGCGGGTTAGCTATAGCTCATCAATTGAAACCCTAACAATTTCAATAGAACTTAAAACAAAGACTTAGCTTTTCTTCCAAGTTAGACAAGATAAAAAAAAATATAACCAAAAACTTCGATTCTGAAACTTTTCGGCAACGCATTTTGAAAATAATAGTTTGAAGGCTTCTTCATTCATTCGATTTTTTGTATTTCCTTTCGTCTATCTATCTTATGCTCAAGAATAAAAAGTAGAAGTTTGAAAATTAAGCATTTCATAACCCTAGAAATAAAATTATAATGTTGAAATCTGTAGAAAATTGCAGGTTTGCGTCATAATCCTTTTGTTTTCTCTGTTTTTTGTTAAAACTGATTTTCTCATTTATACATCCATACTCTTCACTAAATCTCTCTCTCTCACACACACACATAATTCTAGTAAAAACGAGAGAACTACTCTCTCTATTTCTACTAGCTACTACAAACTGAACCAAACCTGAAAAACTGAACAAAACCTGAATCATAACCAATCCTCACAAGATTTTTCTAAATTTTCCAAGACTTACAACTCTTCCACTGTTCTTAGATCCAATGAAACACCAGAACCTCGCAATCTCAATACTTTCAAATCGAGTAGACTTGATATCCCAACAATATTTAAAAGGTTCCATATGAACTCCAAATTCAAGTTAAGTAACTTCAACGTAGTCCCATATTAACTCAAGAACATCAAGAACAGAAGAACATAAGCTCAAGAACACTTTCGTTTGGCAATTAAGATTGCCTATTATTGGCCTTTTCATTTATTTAAATAGATTAACAGAACAGAGATGGAGCCTTAAGGAGGACCAATTCTCTTCTTATTTTAACTTAAAAAAAATAAACATAATTACTTAAAGAAATAGATAACAAGAACCGTTTACTGCAAAGTATTTGCGGTTTGGAATTTGTGTCCGGTTTGATCTCCTCAGGGTCGGTTCAATTGGTTTCGTAGCTGCATCATCTATCTTCTCACTGATCTTCATTTCAACTTCAGGAGAACATCGAGATATCATCACTTGCTGAATCTGCATCAACTTGTGAACCAAAAATGGATTGGCCGCAGTGTCCCTGAACACTGTATCCAAATTAACCCACACAAAAGAGACAAGAGGCATTAAATATAAAAGTAGTTAGAATCCTTGAAAACCATATAAAGAAGAGGATTTTGGTAATCAAATAATTAAAGAATCAAATAATCATCAAATGTTAGACCTCTATGCTTGAAGATAAGAAGCGGATTTTCGTAGCTTCGTCCTCCCATTCCACACCTTCGATCCATTCCTTCTTGTCATAGCTTATGATGCATCCATCTTCACCCTGCTTGCCACTTTTGGAATCGAGTGGAAGCTTTCTCAGATTTGGACACCAGTGTACCTTGATTTCCTCTAGCCATGGAAAGGGTAGAGGACTCCAATAGATATTCTTCAGCTTCGGCAGACTAAGTAAACTAAGTTTCTTCAGCTTTTGGAAAGGAACAATCCTTGAATTTTCAACTTCTGAAGCTTTCTCTTTGTTTATTATATCTTCTAGGTCTTTTGCATCCCAAACAGAAAGTATTCTAAGATTTGGAGCGAACATCAGAAACGTCAATTCCCTTAGGCCTTCACAAAATTCTATACGCACTTTGACAAGGCTCAAGAAGCTGCATATCCTTCCCATCTTTATCTCGGAGATACTACAACGCTGAAAGTTGAAATAACTAAGCTTGTCCATAGATACCGGAAGTGATATTCCAGAAGATTCTCTATTTCTATTTGGTGATGATGCAGTTTTTTCAGATATGTGTAGATATTGTGTACGACTCATCAACCTATGAGAGCTCAGAAATTGCTCCGGATCTGAATCGATAGTTGTGGTTAGAATTTCTAAGTTTTCCAAAGTTTCCAACTCCTTCACTGTCTCGAGATCCCATGGAAAACCAGAATAACGTAATTTCAAAACTTTCAAATTATGCAGACTTGATATCCCAGCAATACTCTCAAGCTTCCTTGTATACTCCAAATTCAAGTGAATTATTTTCTTCAACTCGTGTAGATCCTTAGGCAAATGATATATACCAGTACAAGACAAGTTGAGATATTGCAAGGAAAAGAATTACGCGATAGATCCAAAACAGCTAGCTTTGGCATGTACTTGAAGAATTCACACGAGATATTTTGCAACCTCGTATTTCGCATGAGAAAAGTTGTGAGTTTGAGACATTCGGGTCTGCCAACGAGATGCTGAATCTCGCTCTCCATCAATGACATCCTTCTCACAGCGTTCCAATTCTTAACCTTTGGAATTTCACATAACCCAACACCTGCACGCACAAAGAAGGCCTCCTTTTGTATTCCCTGTTCAGAAGCGATCCATAAGGCCATTTCACGAACAACATCATGCATACAGACAACAACTTCTCCAGACCCAACCAACCTCCTCCATCAATAATGATGCGCGAAAAAGACTACCAATTATATCATAACCCTTGTCCTCAGCCCTTTCTATACCTTCACTCCCATCAATAATTTCCTCGCATATCCAATACTCTATCAAATCTTCTTTCCGAATTTTAGCATCTTTTGAAAATAAAGCGCAATACAACAAACATGATTTGACATGCTCTCCCTTAAGACTATCGTAACTATACTTCAAAAGTGGAAGGATCTTATCTTCCATGTCAGGAAACTCTGCAGCGTATAAATTCAAATCTTTTATAGCCCCACGCCATTCTTGTACCGTCTTCTTGTATGACATGGTCTCACCTATGACGTTGAGCGCCAATGGTAGGCCACAACATTTTTCAGCAACTTTTCTTGCAAGGTCGGAGATTCCCGGATCGCTTCCAAGTGTTGTTTCTCCAACCTTCTTTTTGAATAAATCAAATGCATCATATTCGGTCAAGCATTGGACTTCCATTGGGTTTTCAACCCCCATGCGCGCACACACTTCCCGAGAACGAGTCGTAAATGCCACTTTACATCCTCTTTGTTTTCTTGGATCCGGAACTCCGATCTCTGCTAAATCCACCTTCTCCCATATGTCATCTAAAAACAACATGAATCTCTTTTTCTTTAAGAAATTGAATAAACGATCAGCCTTCTGACTTTTATCTTTTTGTTTCCACTCCTCTCCATCAAGACCAACTTTCAAAGCGAAATCATCTTGAATCTTCTCCATTAGTGAATCTTTAGACACCACAACCCAAATAACATAGTCAAAACCATGTCTATAGTTACTGATCTTATTGTTGATCTGTTTGAGAAGAGTTGTCTTCCCTACACTGCCCATACCGTACAAACCTATAATACCAACTCCATCTTCCACCATGAGATGATTCCATGCCTTCTCAAGCATTGTTTCTTGACCAACAAGATTTGGTTGAGGAGGTTGTTCCTCCACCTCAGGTGTTCGAACTTTCTCAACTAGCCATTGAAAGACTTTCTTCACCGGTTCATTCAAACTTAATGAGATGGAGAAGCAACTCCCCATTTACAGAAAAGGAGAGATCTGAGATTTGAAATTTACCAGAGAGGATGCAGAGAATAATTGTAGATAGAAGAGAATACAGAGAATAATTGTAGACTTTGAGATATTTGCAATTTGCATGGTTGAAAATAAGATAATGCTCGATTACTGAGTCCAAAGACTTAGTCCACAAGGTTAAGATAATGCTCGATAAGAAAATTGTGGTTTGTTGACATTCTTAATCATAGAGTGTCCATGGCTAACCAAAGAAGACTTGAGATTAAAATCACTGTTCTTATGAAATTTAAATACTGAATTCTAAATTATTTTCGAATTAAACACTTAACACGCCAAAGTTATTGAAGGTCTGATGTTGAAATCACATATCAAGAAGAGACTCACAATCACACTTAAAGCTTATGTTTCACTGTTCATATAAAGAATAGCTAAGACTTAACAATAATCAAACTTTCTAATCTTAAAGCCTTAATAACAAAAGAATTATCAAATCAATGGATTATTATTAGTTGGCTGTGTTGGGCTTAGCCTTATGTTATATGTTATACTTGCTCGGCAAGTCTTGTCTAGGGTTTTGAGTAGTTTAAACACACAGAACATTCTTTATATCGAGTCAAGTTTCACATAGTACGAGTCTTTTAACATCTTCGGTAAATTTACTTTCGTAAGATGTGTTTAGTTTATGCGTACAAAGAGAAATCTTGATAAGCTTGTGAAACTAAGTGATGATCTTCCCATTCGTCTCTATACGTCTCTGGATGGGCTCTCATCCTCACACAAGTCGCCAAAAACATCTCTTTCCTCCATTCCTCTGTTTCTGAGCATCCGCATTGTGAAGCCAGCCAATTATCGTAACCAAACTGAGAAACAACAAAAATGTCATTGATGTTTAATTTGGGTTTCAGTTTGTTTTCTAAAAAGGTTATCCAGTTTATCGGGTTTTCAAAGAATATGAAACGGTTTAAACGGTTCTAACCAAGTAGTATTACCGTTCTATCTGTATTCAACCACAATCTGGTTTTCAAATATGATATTTTGGTGTATGAAGTTTGAACTGTAGCAAAAACATAAGTTAAATAGAATCTTACCTGACTAATGCCCATACAATGAGTATATCGCTTTGGAATCCCTTGGGCTTCAAGTGTGGAGTATACGGTTTTGATTTCCATTATCGTATCTTCCTTAGAAGGAAGCGGGATCCTACCCGACAAAACACCCACGGTCCACTTGCTTTGCAGCTCAAACATAGGGAACGGTAACACCTGAAATCGGATATGTTATGGATCAAAATGTTGAGGCAAATGCGAAAAAGCTTTAAGAGGGATTTGGGGATGCATACCTTCCATGGTATCCCGATAAAAGAAAGCGAAGGTACAAAGACTGGAGGGAAGACGTCTTTGTACAATTGCCCGACGCGGTTATCATCTACAGTGACAATTCCATTGGTATCAAGAAACGGAAAATGATACTTATACCTACGAAAAGTAAAGACATTTGTTAAAATAATTAACTACATCTTGAGAAAGAAAAACCAGAAAAGTAAAGAAAGAATGCATACCCAGTGCAATGCATTATAACATCAACCGGGATCGTCTTCCCGTTCTGAAAAACCACAGAGCCATCCTTATGGACACACTCAATCTGCATGAGATTAAAGATAAATCAACATAAAAATTTATCAAATTACGTTAAGTAATACTCAGGAGCTAACCCACTATTGAATTCATCCATAGATTACTGTAATCGGTCTGTTTTACATACGTATCAGCTGCATTTGACCTACAAGCCACATGAACCTCTTTAGCAACTCGAGCAATGTCCCTACTTGTATCATCAGCACTCGAAGAGTTCCCAATAAGCACAACAACCTAATCGATGACATGCCAGCACAAGTTTCACATCAATTAGACAAAACAGGATTATTCACATTAGATCGCCAAGGAAATAAACTTTAAGTACCTGATCTTTGAACGGTTCAGGGATACGGTAATTATGGCTATGCATCTCTTTCCCTGGCCAAGAACTTATACCTAAAATCACAGTCACACTTCTCATTCAGTCTAAAGTTTCATGAAATTCCAAAACCAAATTTGATTAAACAAGGATTCGAGGATTGTATAAAAACGTAACACGCCATAAGCTATTGAAGATCAAGATGTTGGAATTGCAAGATGAGAATCACAAAATTCACAATCACACTTTGCTAAGCACACAGTCCAGGTCCTCCATTACCTAACCCCCTCAACAAGAACTCTTCTCCATTGCCTAATTAAGTTACAACTCAATTTCAAGCATGAGGACTATATAATAACAGGGTAACTTTATAAGAAAATAACATTTAGCATGTACTTAATTATATTTTATGTTATTAGAAAATAGATTTAAAAAAGATTAAGTAAGAAAATATATAATTGTATGTCAAATTAATTAAGTAGATTTTTCAAAGATTTTCTTATTCAATCTTTTCAACCAAAACATTGAACTTTTAACATTTGAAATTATTCATTTCTAAGTGTTAAACAACTTTTTGGTAAGTAATATAATTTGATATTCCAAATTTAATTTAATGTGTAAAAATATATAATTTGAATTTAAATATCTACTAGAAAGACAAAAAGAAATCATAATTGATATAATTTCACTAAAATTTTGAGAATTATGCTACGTAACTACAATTACTTCAAAATTTGTTGTACTTTGAAAATTATCATTCGTAAACCGAAAATTCTAAAAATAAAAAGTCTGAATCTCAACCTAACCAAAATCTGTATTGAATATCATTACTAATGTTAACATAAAATATACATATTTTAATTTATATAAATTTTTCAAAAATAAATTTTAATAAATTTTACTATATATTTTACCGGGAATTTGAGCGAGGCCAGGTTCAACGTAATGACCATTACAAATAACAACAGCATGATAAATCTCATCACGACGAAGTTTCTTCTCATTCTCCATTGATTCAATCCTCCATTTCCCAATTCCTTCTTCCGCCGCCGGAGCAACCTTCACAACCTCCGTCTCGAATCGAATCATCTCCTCAATCGCAAACTCCTTCGCGAAATCTTGCAGATACGCCAGAACTTCACCGTGAATCGGAAACCTCCTCGGATCTCTTGAGACGCCGGGTCGGATCACGAACGGGAAGTCTCTGTATCCGGTACACTCTCGGGTACCGTTGATTCGGAGAGAGCTATATACGCTTGAATGAACAATGGATCGGGTCGGCTCAACACTAATGGATCCGATTCGACTTGTTCGGTGTAGATCCAGATTCCTCCGACTTGTTTTTGCTTCTCGAAGACGACCACCGAGTGACCTTCCCGTCGAAGCTCTCTTGCCGCCACTAGACCGGCGGGTCCAGCGCCGATAACTTCCACGTGGTGTGATCTGATTGGTGATAATGTAGATGTATTAGGTGCCATTTGTGTTTCTAGAGATTCTTCAAAGTGATCTATGAATCATCTTATGACTTCGAATACACGAATCAGTGTATACAGACGTGTAGATTGCCACGTTGAATGGTTGTTTTGGGTCATCTAACTTGTGTCATTGTAATACTTCTCTTTCTCAACCGACACGCATAGTGAAACATCAATCAACATTACAGTGATTTTATCTTTATTGTGATTTCTGTATATGTGTTTCTGTCTTTGTAATCCCATTTTACTTGTGGATAGAAGCAGGTGTTGAAGCAATTGGAGCCATGGTGTGAACTTAAAGACAAAGTGGTTCTTGTGACAGGAGCTTCCTCTGGTATAGGTAGAGAGATCTGTCTTGATCTAGGCAAAGCTGGTTGTAAGATTATCGCAGCAGCTCGTCGTGTTGATCGTCTCAACTCTCTCTGTTCTGAAATCAACAGCTTCTGTTCAACCGGAATCCAAGCCGCAGCTCTTGAGCTTGACGTTTCATCAGACGCAGCCGCCATTCAAAAAGCGGTTAAAGAAGCTTGGGAAATCTTTGGAAAAATTGATGTCTTGATCAACAATGCCGGAATCAGAGGCAATGTCAAGTCGAGTTTGGATTTGTCAGAAGAAGAATGGGACAGAGTCTTTAGAACCAACTTAACCGGATCTTGGTTGGTATCTGTAAAGATGATAGCCTGGAGCAAAAGCCAATTCATTCAAATACAAGCCTAACCATAGTGATATAAGTCAAACTATGGTTAAGTTACTTTTGGGACCACTTTCATGGGGAAACGGTTGTTAAGGAAATTGCATGGAAACAACCCTCTTTCAACCATAAGGACAATCTGTCTGTTTGTGCTCAAAAGGGTAAAGAAGTGTGTTGGGTGCGACAGGGACTGAATCAGGTCTGAAATTTGTCATCTTCAAGTTTCAAATGAGCTCTACTTTAGCACAAGGAAGCCCTAGTTTAGTGTGAATATAAAAAGAGGGCTTATGTTCATTGAGAGGACACACACAAGAGAGGAACAAGTGAGAGAGACGTTGTAAAGGTCAGTGAGGTGTGAGAACAGCGAGAACTTGTATTAGCATAAGCTTGGGTGAGTGGTTCTCTGTTATACAAGAAGTAGTACAGAGTGAGTCTAAGTACTAGTGAAGGGTATTAGACGGGTCACTTGTAACTTCCTGTTTCTCTGTAACACAAACTGATATCTAGTGGATTCCGAGGTGAGTCTCGGCCCATACGTAGCGTCCAAAGACGTGAACTGGGTAAACAAATCTCACTTGTGTGCTCCTGATTTACTTTTCTCAACATCTATTCTTCTTATCTCTTGCAAACAAACACTCTGTTTCTCTGTTTTATCTCTCAAACACGTATGTTCTAGGTTTGTTGAGCCTTCTCCTAAGGAAAGTCGATGCCTTTAGGGTCTAGGAGTCTTAACAGTATCTAAATACGTATGCATTTTGATGGGTGACGCTAAACGCGATGGCTCGGTGATTAACATTTCGTCAATCTCTGGACTCCACCGTGGTTTGTTGCCCGGTGGACTTGCGTATTGTTGTTCTAAAGGCGGTGTTGACACCATGACAAGGATGATGGCTATTGAGTTACGTGTTTACAAGATCAGAGTGAACTCTATAGCGCCGGGGCTTTTCAGGTCCGAGATCACACAAGGTCTTATGCAGAAAGAGTGGCTCAAGAAGGTGACCGAGCGGACTGTACCGTTGAAGATGCAACAGTCCGTGGATCCAGGGCTTACATCTCTCGTTCGCTATCTCATCCATGACTCTTCTCAATATGTCACCGGGAATACGTACATTGTAGATTCCAGAGCTACACTGCCCGGTGTGCCCATTTTTTCTTCTCTCTGAGAATCGTAATCATAATCTTATGTACCCATTTTTTCTTCTCTCTGAGAATCATAATCATAATCTTTCGTCTATCTGTCTTATGATCAAGAATAAAAATTAGAAAAATTGCAGGTTTGCTTCATTATATTTTGAGAGATAAAAGAGTAGATAACTCATGGAAAGCGACATAGATAGAAATTTTCCCTTTCGAACAAACCCAAATGACAATATTAACTTCAAACTTGCTCTTTGTAAGCCCGGATCTCTGGTACCTATAATCAAAATAAACACACAAGAAAAGAGACAAGAGGTGTTAAAGATGGAAGCAGTTAGAATCCTTAAAAATCAAATAAGAGAAGAGAAATTACATATTCGCATGAAGATAAGAAGCGGATTTTCGTAGCTTCGTCCTCCCATTCCACACCTTCAATCCAAAGCCGATCTTCGTAACGTATGAAGCATCCATTTTCACCCTGCTTGCCACTTTTTGAACTGAGTGGAAGCTTTCTCAGATTTTGACATCCGTATACCTTTATTTCCTCTAGACGTGGAAAGAGTAAAGGACTCCAATAGATATTCTTCAGTTTCGGTATATTTACTAAAACAAGATGATTCAGCTTTTGAAAAGAAACAATCTCTGAATTTTCAACTTCACAAGCTTTCTTTTTGTTAATTATATCTTCTAGGTCTTTTACACGGTCAACATAAAGACTTCTAAGATTTGGAGCGAACATCAAAAACGTCAAATCCCTCATGCATATACAAAACTCTATATACACTTTGACGAGGCTCAAGAAGCTGCACATCCTTCCCATCTTTATCTCTGAGATACTACAATCATAAATGTTGACTTCACGAAGCTTGTCCATAGATACTGGAAGTGATATTCCAGATGATTCTAGATGTCTATTCAGTGATGATTTAGTTTCTCCAGAAATCTTTAGAAATTGTGTACGACTCATCAACCTATGAGAGCTGAAAAATTGCTCTGAACGTTGATTGATAGTTGTGGTTAAAATTTCTAAATGTTCCAACGTTATATCATAACCCTTGTCCAACAAGACTACCAATTATATCATAACCCTTGTCCTCAGCCTTTCCTATACCTTCACTTCCATCTATAATTTCCTCGCATATCCAATACTCTATCAAATCTTCTTTCACGATTTTAGCATCTTCTTAGATATAAAGGGCAATATAGCAAACACGATTTGACATCCTCCCCATTAAGGCTATCGTAGCTATTTTTCAAAAGCGGAAGGATCTTATCATCCATGCCAGAAACATCTGTAGCATATGAATTCAAAACATCTATAGCGTTATGCCATTCTTGTATCGTCATCTTGCATGACATGATCTCGCCTATGACGTTGAGAGCCAATGGTAGGCCACAACATTTCTTAGCAACTATTTTTGCAAGGTCAGGGATCTCCGGATCGCTTCCTAGTGTTATTTGTCCAACCTTCTTTTGGAACAAATCAAATGCGTCATTGTCCGCCAAGCACTGGACTTCCATTGGGTGTTCACATACATCCTATGAACGAGTCGTAAATACCACTTTACATCCGTTTTGTGTTGTTGGAAACGGGACTCCGATCTTAACTAAATCCACCTTCTCCCATATGTCATCTAAAAACAACACAAATCTCTTTGTCTTTAAAAAATTGTATAAGCGATTATCCTTTTGGTCTATTCTTTTCAACTCCCCTACACCAAGACCAACTTTCTGGGCGATTTCATCTTGAATCCTCTCCATCTGTAACTCTTTAGATACAACAACCCAAATCACATAGTCAAATGCACGTTTATCGTTACTGAACTTATTGTTGATCTGGGTGAGAAGAGTTTGTTGGAAGTGTTCAACGCGAGAAGTAAGGAGCTGAAACAGAGTCTTGTGTGAGAAGGAGTCGTTTGCTGTTTTTTTTTGTTAAATAATGACCCATTATCTTTGGTCAAAGTAGTTGCAGGAGAGGTCTGTTTCTCTGCAGTATTTTTAGGAGTTTCTGTTGTTGTAAAGGCTATAAAAGCCATTCTGATTTCATTGAATAAACACACAAGTTTTCAGCAATCTATTACAAAAGAGCATTTGATCTTACAAATTGGTATCAGAGCTCGCTAGATACTGAAAACTTAAAGAAAGAAGCCGTAGCTTTAAAAACTCAAGAGAGAAGAGAGATGGGTGACGACAAAATGAAACTTCCTCAATTCGATGGACATTGGGATCACTGGAGTGAGGTGATAGAGAATTTCTTCAGAGCAAGGGGGCTGTGGAATATTGTGGAGATCGGTTTTGAGGAGCCTGTAGTCACGACCGTGCTGACGACAGAGCAACGACAACAACTCGATGATGCCAAGATGAATGACCACAAGGTCAAGCACTATCTTTATCAGTCCATTGACAGAGTGACATTTGAACAAATCTTGGACAGGAGAACGTCCAAGATCATCTAGGACTCAATGAAGAAGAAATTTGGTGGAAATGAGAGAGTGAAGAGATTTCGAAGTGTTGGAGATGAAGGAAGCTGAGAATATGGAAGAATACTTCACTCGTGTCTTAGCAATCACCAACCAGACGAGAAGCAATGGAGAAGACATGAAGGATTCGAAGGTGGTGGAGAAAATTCTCAGGACTCTCAGCGAGAAATTCACGTATGTGTTGGTGTCCATAGATTAATCTAAGGACATTTAGAACATCTTTCTTGACGAACTGCAGAGCTCGTTGACAGTGCATGAGCAGAAGTTCAAGAAGTCTGAAAAGGGAGATGATCATGTGCTAAAAGTCACACATGGAAGAGGATCTGGAATGAGAGGAAGAGGCATAAATGGAAGAGGTAGAGGACGAGGCCGAGGCAGGACATTCCTCAACAAAAGCACAGTGGAGTGTTACAAGTGCCATCGTCTCGGACATTTTCAAAATGAATGTCCAAAATGGGAGGAAGAAGCTAACTATGCCGATGAGGAAGAAGAAATGCTGTTGATGGCGTACGTCTGATATCCCTGTAAATTATCGCTATTTTGTACAATATTTTCATACTTTTATATGTATATATTAGTAATTTTGTAACATATGCATATTATTTAAGAGTTTATTATGTAATTGAGCATTTCGCACGTTCTAATTGTGTTTTGTATAATATAAGATGTTTGTAGCATATTCTATTGAGTTTTTGTGTTTATTTCAGGGTTGCGAAGCTTTGACGGGAAGCGGAGTCGTCAATGGACGAATGCTAAGAAGGAAGTCTGAAAATCGACCCAAGGTCGAATTCCATGATCGATTTTACACACAAAATCGACCCAAGGTCGTTTTCATGCTCGAATTCCTTACACAAATCGACCCATGGTCGATTCCCATGACCGAGCGGCGATTTGGCTGAAGAACACAACTAGAGTCAAAAATCGAGTAATGGTCGATTTACATGCCCGAATCCGGTCGTGGAATTCGGTCACAGACCGATTTTTGGAGGAGTTTTGACTTTTTCTCTGCCTTCTCACTTGCGAACCCACTCAACCAATAAAGCCAAAAATCATGCAACAAGTAGAGGGGGCACTCAGACTGCAACAAAGAACCTTCCTGCTTCATTTTCTCTCAAGCTTCCATGTTTTTAAGCTTTTAAAACTTAGATCTACTCTTATGTATTGAAGATTTCTCATTTTTATTTATAAAATCTGAATTATGTCTTCTAAATCTTGCATTTGTACGGTTTATTTTCTTGATTTGAGCATGTGTGAGTAGATCTCTTTTGGATGGTTGGTTTGGTAGATTTAGGATGTTTGATGCTTGATTTGTGATGTTTGGTGTTTGATTATTGTTTATCTTCACATAGAGATTGTTCTTAAAGCTAGAAATGAGCTTCGAAAGAGAGTTTTCTAGATTTAATATCGATTCTCACCCGGAAGGTGTTGAGAACCGATCTGACCTATCTATGTGTGCGTTTCTATTCCTTAACCAACGGGAGTTGAGTTTTAAGGAAGATTTGATGACAAATATGAATTAGTGTTCACTGTTTGCTAATCGTTTGGTTGCATTCGGAAGTCTAGCTAACCAAATCGGTGTGCAAAAGGAGTAGTACCACGGGAGTGGACTAATCTAGTTAAGTGATTCATGTCATAAGTTTAAGCATAATCATTTGTTGAATTTGTCATTTATTGAAGTATCATTCATTCTTTATCGTTTGCCATTCCAACTGTCCATTCTTTTATCATTTGAAATCAACCGTTTAAGTTGCTAGTTTGCTTTGCATTGCTTGTTTAATTCGAAATTACATTTGTGTTTTATGTTTCTTGTTATTTTGATGTCTTTCGTTTAAGTTGTTTTAGCTTTCGTATTTCTTATTCGCTTAGTTAATCATCGTATATTTAGTTTCTTATTTGTTTACTTTCAATTACAACTTAAAAACCCAAAAACATCAATCGTTTAGCTTGATTAGTTTCCTGTATTCTTAGTGTGTTATCTTTCCTTCCCTGTGGATTCGATACCTAAAGTGCTACATACGACATACCTTTTGGATTGAGGTATAGAGCACAATAGGTTTAATTGTGCAGAAGAGCCCGAAAACTCTTGGCGATCAGTGATCTTGTTATTAATAGATATTTAGAGCTGCCTTGTTATTACCACTCTCTTTGATCTCCGAATAATTAGGATCATACCATACCTTATACCCTAAAAACCGTTTTTTTGTTCAAACCCCATGCATTCTTCTGATCATCGCCATATGTGCATTCATGTGCATAAACTATGGAGTATACGGATCAACATAGGTAACCTTTCACTAGGATTAGGTATGTTAGACGTAAGATTTTGGGGTGATTAGAAAAGTCCTTATAGGATTAAGTCTTGTTGACAGATATTTAGGACTGTTAGAGAATGCTAGAAGATGTTTAGAAAATTGTTTTCCTGCTTAAATTTGTATGACAGAACCGGTTCCACCTTTCCCTTTAATAATAATAAAAAAAAGTAGGAAGAAAGAACCAGAAAAAGTTAGATTTTTATTGTAAAAGCATCAAAAGAATTTCTTAGTGTTTTCTTTGGGATTTTGTCGGGTTTTAAGGAAAATGAGATAGTCTTAGTGAAAAAAAGGCTATGTATGCATCAGTTTGTATGTGTCTCACTGTGATTATGCATAATGATTTGCATTCTAGATTTATAAAGACATAAACATTTGAGTCACTCTAAATGCTTCCTTTACCAAGACCTTAACATGTTTGATATCTCCTCTGTAATGTACGCATGTTACAAGGCTTAGTTCATTGACTTCGAGAGTTCTTCGAGATCTCAGGATTCAGAGTATTGGATATTGGCAAGTTCATGGTTAAGTACATAAAGTAGGTTTTGCTTTGTCAAGTTTTGATGCAGTTCACGGAAACAACACCCTCTGTAAGTATTTCTACCTCCTATTCTTCTAACTAGGGATGTTAATATGGGCTGCCAAAACCCATTGAGACTCACCCATTGAGACTCACCCATTTAGAACTCAACCCGTTTAGACCCGAAATCCGTTTAGATCCATTTAATTTTGGGATTTATTAGGGGCCGACGCCTATTTAAATCCGTTAAAATTACTCTTACCCATTAAGATCTGTTTAGACCCATTTTACACACATCAATCACAACTTAGGAATACACATAGATGAATCAGCATATATGCATGCATTTGATTTTGTTTTTGAGAATCTGCTACTCTCAGGTGCCCCTTCCCATGATATCAAACTTAATCTTGTTTTACTAATTTAATTCATGTCACTCTACAAGACCGAGAATGAGAGAATAAACAATATTTAATCACGATGCATTATCATCTTACCAACAACTAATTGGATAACTAAGAAACCCATGTCTATTAATTATATAAATTATTTAGGTTTGACATATGATAAGGTATACTAATGCACAAGAGAAAACATTTGAGGCACCAATAAAAAAAATAGCTATCACAAACATTGTATCGAGCAGGTGGTGGACAATGTCATAACACAACACATTCAGATATTTGTTTCTGATTTCCAGCAAAATAATAACGACCCATTAACACTAATCGATAGAAAACGTCCCAGGATCTCAAAATCACATATGGAAACGAATTGAATTATCTGGTGAATGAAAGGCGGAACATGAGAATTTCCATCCACTGATCCAACACACAATGAGGAAATTGAACCCACAAATTTCGTGTGAAGATGGCAAAGCTGATTGATTTGAAAACCCACTGATTTGAGAAACTGAGTTCGCCGGAGAAGGGTTGGAAATCGAAAGAGAGATGAAGAAATCAAAATTTAGTTGATAACCTAGCCAAAAACGACGTTTTTTGGCATTGATAAAAAAAACATATTAATGGGTCAGGGCAGCCGATTAAACATTTTCATAACCCTTTTAATAAATGTGTCTAATTGGGTAAACCTTTTTAAACCTAGATTGATAATGGGGTTAAATGGATTTTTATTTTAACAAATGACCCATTTAGACCTGCGAATTTAATGCCCATATTAACATCCTTACTTCTAACCATTTCTCCTGGCTCGAGTTTTTATTGTTCTTTACTTGAGGACAAGCAAAGATTCAAGCCTTGGAGAATGTGTTAACCCCTGTTTTTACTGATTTAATTAGGTCTTCTGTGACTATTCTTGCGTCTTTTAATCGAGAACAAGATAGTTTTGAGTTTTTTTTTGTATTTTATTGGGAAATGGGCTTGAAGACTAAAGAGAAGGGATTTTGAGCTAAAATGGGCTTCCAGAAGGTTAAATGGACTTTCAGGAGAACAAACTGGCTTTTAGAAGATCAAACAGGCTTCAAGATGGACCAGAAAGAAGAAGAGCTCGGAGCCGCATACCGATCGGTCAGCATACTGATCAATTAAGACAAGGACCGATCGGTTATGCCTCTGCACCGATCGGTTATGCCTCTGCATCGATCGGTTATGCCTCTGCACCGATCGGTTGGCGAGCATTTGTCAAGTTTCCATTTTTTTTACTTTTAGAAACTTTACATTTTTCTCTATTCCCTAAACACTATATAAAGGAGGCTCGACCCTTAGTTGTAGACACACCAAGCCGTTGAGCAATAAACTCATTGTAAATACTCTTCTTCTGGTTTTATGTTTTTTTAGAGTTTTGTCTTTAGTTTAGTAGTAGATTTAGTAGGATATCTATGAGTTCTTCATATTCATACTACTCTATCTCTACCTTGCTTAGAGAATTCCTAGGTAGATTTTAATGCTTACTCTAGATTGACCGCTGATTATGCCATTAGACGTTTCTCGACACGTGACTGTGCAATGGAACATTGGATTGTAGCCTAGGTGAGCAAAGTGTTCCTAGAGAAGTGACATTGCTAGGAAGCTTTGTGAACCTATCAATCTCGTACTTAATGCTTGCTTAGATTCTGATAGTAGAGTGACATTTCTATTAGGATTGTTTGCATAGTAGTTACCATTAAGAAATTAGGATAACTAATGATTATGATTTGAGTTCTAGGATGGTTTATAATGCCTTCTCTTATGCATGTATATTACTTGTCAAAATTGTTTTAAAGTTCTCTGTGCCTAATTTATCTATCCCTGTTCATATTAGGTTGTTAGAAAACATAAAAATCATATTTAATTTTCCTAGCCAAATTTTAGTTATTATAGTCCATAGTGTAGTTGTTTTGGTCTATGTGGATTGATCCCTAAGTACTATAGCGGTGTATCGTACACTTGCAATAATATTTAGGGGAAAACTTAAACACAACAACATATTTGGATATTACACTATGGTTTTTTGATTGGTTATTTATGGTGTCTGATTGGTAGTGATGCATTGAGATATTTGAAGAATTTTCTATTTATTCTATAGGGTTTAGTGCTATTGAGTTTCATCGGGTTTCAATGTCTAGTAGAAAGGGTGAATCTAGAGTTTTTTTGTTTATGTGGGTTTGGTGGTTAACAAAGGGCATTGTGTTTGGCTAGTTAGTGGATTCAATGGCTCAGCTGGCTATGAATAAAGGGAAAGGCTACTCTGGTGCGTACTGAAACTGTGAAAATCTCTGATTCACTTTTGGCTCAAAGGATCCAACAGTTCTCTCTAACTCTCATTGGGAGGTTGATGAAACCAAGTATCCAAAGGATGGATTCTCTTGTGACAAACCTCCCAAAGATTTGGAAGTTGGAGGATAAGATTGTGGGTGCTGATTTGGGTAATAGTACTTTTTATCAGCACGACAAACCAAAACGGTGTCGCCGTTGAGTCTTGCTCTAAAGAAGGAAGTGTAATGGGCCAGCTGAATACGAAGCCCATGAAGAAGCCTGTTACTCTGCAACGTTCATCTCCCTCCTCTGCAACAGATTCAAGTCGAGACAAAATTCAAAACGAGAAGAAGCAGGCACAGAGTTGTACGACAAAAGTTTTCAAGCTGCAGCTGTCAAATCGTTTTGGAGCCTTAGATTCATCAGAGGCAAGCTGATTCTGACATCTGTCTCTGTCATTAGGGTTTCATATCTATGTATAAATAGAATCTTGGTTCCATTGTAACACTTAGCCAAAATCAATGAAAATGGCCAACATTTTGCAAAGTTCTTAGTTTTACTTTGCTTTCACTTTTCAGTTCAATTTTGTCTCTGAGGAGGATATTCTTGGAGTAGTGAAGAATGGGCCTTATCACTTTGATGGGTGGATGGTGTTCTTGGTTAGGTGGGAGCCAATAATCTCGAGTACTTACCATTCATCTATTAATTTTTGGGTTAAGGTTACACGAATCCCTAGCCATTTGTGGGAAGAAGCGGCATTAAGGGCTGTTGGGAAGAAGGTGGGCATGATTGGAGAAATTGAGGTGGATTCAAGGAGCATCTANTGCAAACTGTCGTAGAAGACATGCCAAAACTCTGGCATGAACGCTATGGGCATCTCAGTTACACTGGTATGAAGACGTTGCAGAGCAAGAAAATGGTGTGTGGCCTTCCGAGTTTTGATGCTCAAAACTTTACCTGTCAAGACTGTATGGTGGGCAAGCAATCAAGAAATCCCATCCCCAAGAAGAGCTCGTGGAGAGCAAAAGGAATTCTTGAGCTTATACACTCTGACATATGCGGTCCGATTAGCCCCATCACCACAAGTGGAAAGAGATACGTACTGTGCTTCATAGATGACTACAGCAGAAAGGCATGGGCTTACCTCTTGAAGGAGAAATCAGAAGCGTTTGATTTCTTCAAAACGTTTAAGAAGAAGGTCGAGACGGAGACAGGAGAGAAGATTAAATGTCTGAGAACCGATCGTGGAGGAGAATACACATCGACTGAGTTTTCTGAGTTTTGTAAGAAGGAGGGGATTCGGAGACAGCTGACCACGGCATACACACCTCAACAGAACGGGGTTGCAGAGAGGAAGAATCGCACTGTTATGAATATGGTCAGGTCCATGCTCTCAATGAGAGAGGTACCAAAAATATTCTGGGCAGAAGCTGTAAACTGGACTTTCTACATCTTAAACAGATGTCCCACTCATTCGGTAAAAGATGTAACTCCACAAGAGGCCTGGAGTGGAGTTAAACCAAGTGTGGAGCATTTCAGAGTATGGGGAAGCTTAGCGCATGTTCACATCCCAGATGAGAAGCTAGGGAAGCTTGATGACAAAAGCACTGTCTGCATAATGCTCAGCTTCTCAGAGGAATCAAAGGGTTACAGATTGTATAATCCAAGAACCAAGAAGATCACAGTAAGCAAAGATGTGATATTTGAGGAAACTAAAGGATGGAACTGGGAAGGAGATCAAGATCTTCATGAGTCCGATCTGACATGGAACGATGACGATCTTACATGGGAAGACAGTGGTGATGAAATTGAAGGGGAGTAAGGTAACGAAGAAGAGCAACCCGCAGAAGTTACCACAGAAGCCCAAACTGAACAACCGGCAAGAGTCAGGGAGGGTCGAGTGACAAGACGACCACACTATCTAAATGATTACGTCACCGGGAGTGAAGCTGATGATGATGAAAATGAAGTCAACATGGCAGAGTTTAATTCATCTGATCCCTCCACGTTTGAAGAAGCTGAGAAAAGTCTCAAGTGGAGAGAAGCCATGGATGAGGAGATAAATTCGATTGAGAAAAATTAAACATGGATGCTGATAGAGTTACCAGAAAAAGCAAAGTGCATTGGGGTTAAGTGGATTTACAAGACGAAACTCAACGAACTCGGAGAAATTAGCAAGTATAAAGCTCGCTTGGTGGCGAAAGGTTACTCTCAAGAACATGGGATTGATTACACCGAAGTATATGCACTTGTTGCTCGAATGGATACTATCAGAATCATTCTATCCACTGCAGCAAGAAAAGCTTGGGACATCTATCAATTAGATGTCAAGTCAGCTTTTCTCCATGGAGTTCTTGAAGAGGATGTTTATATACAACAACCAAAGGGGTATGAAGTCAGAGGTGAAGAAGACAAAGTTTATAAACTTCACAAGGCGTTGTATGGCTTAAAACGGGCGCCAAGAGCTTGGTTTAGTCGGATCGAGGAGTACTTTATCAAGGAAGGGTTTGAGAAGTCTCAGAATGAAGAAACTCTGTTTCTCAAGACAAACAATCACGGTAACTCTCTTTATGTCAGTGTTTACGTATACGATCTGATTTACACATGAGATGATGCTTCGATGATGGAAGATTTCAAGGAATCAATGGAAAAGGAGTTTGATATGACAGATCTGGGGAGAATGAAATTTTTCCTCAGAATTGAAATGTTGCAGACATCACATGGGATTCATATTTCTCAGGGAAAGTATGCTCTTGAAATCTTAAGGCGTTTTGATATGGAGAACTGCAACTCCGTGTGCAATCCAATGGTACCTGGGAGCAAGCTGGATTTAGACAATGAAGGAGAACGAGTAGACGAGACTCTCTACAAGCAGATAATAGGAAGTCTCATGTACATCACCACCACACGACCGGACATACAATTTTCTGTAAGTCTTCTCAGTCGTTACATGTTTAAACCCACGACACTTCATTTACAAGCTGCTAAAAGGGTTCTGAGATATCTAAGAGGCACTGTGGACTTCGGGATTTGGTACAAGGGTGGAGGAACAGGAGAAGTGTCAGTTTATACTGACAGTGATTTTGCTGGAGACATTGACAGCAGGAAGAGTACAACAGGTTATGTGTTTCTTTTGGATGGAGCTGCAGTTGCTTGGTTATCAAAGAAGCAACCGATTGTTACTCTCTCTACTACGGAGGCTGAATATGTAGCTGCATCTGTTTGTGCTTGTTAGGCAGTTTGGTTCAAGAGGATATTAGAAGAGTTGGCATACAATGTGGAAGGAAGTACAATTATTCACTGCGACAACACTTCAACCATTAAGCTCTCTAAAAATCCAGTCTTTCATGGAAGATGCAAGCACATTGGAGTCCGCTTTCATTTTTTGCGAGATCTGGTTAATGAAGGAGTCATAAGTCTCGAGCATTGTGGAACAAGCGAACAAGTGGCTGATATCTTCACGAAGGCATTGAAGCGTGAAACATTTGAGAAATTAAGGAGTATGCTTGGAGTTTGTTCAGTCTCAGATAAGCTGGAACTTGTGAACCAAGTTTAGCTTAGGGAGGGTTTGTTGGAAGTGTTCAACGCGAGAAGTAAGGAGCTGAAACAGAGTCTTGTGTGAGAACGAGTCGTTTGTTGTTTTTTTGTTAAATAATGACCCATTATCTTTGGTCAAAGTAGTTGCAGGAGAGGTCTGTTTCTCTGCAGTATTTTTAGGAGTTTCTGTTGTTGTAAAGGCTATAAAAGCCATTCTGATTTCATTGAATAAACACACAAGTTTTCAGCAATCTATTACAAAAGAGCATTTGATCTTACATAGTTGTCTTCCCTACACCGCCCATACCCATAATACCAACTCCATCTCCCATAAGATATTTCCAAGCTTTCTCGAGCATTGTTTCTTGACCAACAATCATCGGTTGATGTTGTATTTCCTCCACCTCAGGTGTTCGAGCTTGCTCAGCAATCATTTCGAAGACTTCACTTTTGAGTTTCTCAACCTCTCTCAACGTCAAGAAAACACTTCCCCCGTAACGGTAGCTTGATAGTAAACTCTTAGAGCAAAACCCACAAAGACACAGCCTTTGAAGTTCGACAATATTTCTAGCACTAAGAATATCAATGACTTTCTTTTCGATAGTCTCAACTCTATTAAGCCATACCTGGATTTCGGCAAGCCTTCGTAGACCTCTATCCTCCTTTCTTGTGACCCTTCTTGACAAATTATCTCGTTTAGCCTTGAGCACTTCCATGGTCGTCCTTGTTTGTTATAATTAAGTTTCATCATATATTAGATTATATATATATATATATATATATGTTATAACATATTTACGAAATACATGAGGAGCAGTATCGTATCAAGCGGTTGTGTTGTAATCTTGTAAAAGTTGTGTCGGTTCATGACACCTCTTCACTTTGTATTTAAACACTTGTCTTGAATTAATAAAGTGTGTAGTATTCTCATCATGTGTGTGTGACCTTCTCATAAACAAAACAATAACAGTGTTACGTAAGAAACAAGTGAGAAGAAGAGTGATTAACGAAACAACAAAAACAGAGCATTCTGTTTTTGTGTTGTCCAATCCGATTCAAATCGACTTTGAGAAATCAAAGTGTTCCATGGTATCAGAGCTATGGAGACAACAACGCATCAAGTTATTCCGATCTTCAATGGTGAAAATTATGGTTTTTGGCGCATCAAGATGAGAACAATTTTCCAGACAAAAAGGTTGTGGGAAATTTTTGAATGAGGAGTTCCAAACAAACCAAGAGAAGGAGATCACAGTCTAGAAGCCGTGCAATTGAAAAATCGATGGGATGAAGCATCCACAAAGGATTTGACAGCATTGCAAATTCTCCAAACCGCAGTTTCTGATGCTATTTTCCCTCGCATACCACCGGCAACAAGCGCTAAAGGTGCATGGGATGCACTGGAATTGGAGTTCCATGGGAGTTCTCAAGTGAGAATGATAAATCTTCAATCTCTACAAAGAGAGTATGAGAATCTGAAGATGGATGGGAGTGAAAATATAAATGGTTTCACAACGAAGTTGATTGAGATAGGAAATCAACTTAGAGTACATGGAGAAGAGAAATCGGACTATCAATTAGTTCAAAAAATGTTGATTTCTCTCCCGGAGAGGTTTGATAGTATTGTGGCAGTGCTAGAGCAAACAAAAGACTTATCCGTGTTATCGGTCACCGAATTGATTGGCACGTTAAAAGCGCACGAGAAGCGTTTAAATCTTCGAGAAGAACGATCAACCGAAGGAGCGTTCTATGTTTCAAAAGGAGGAAACAAACATGAGGATAAACGTCATGTGAAGACCAAAAAATGGTGTGGCGTGTGTAAGCGTGACAGTCACAATAAAATTGATTGTTGGAAGAAGAAAAACAAAGGTGCTCATTCGCAAAGAAGTGCGAGTAATGAGAGAAAGGGTTATATATGAGACAAACCGGGACATATAGCAAGAGATTGCAGGCTTAGAAAAAGTGAAAGAGCAAGTCTAAGTCTAGAAGAGAGAAATGATGACGAGGAGAATGAAAGTCACATGTTGTTTAGTGCTGTCGAAGAAGAAAAATCATCAAAAACAAGTGATGAGACATGGTTAGTGGATAGCGGATGCACTAATCATATGACCAATAAAGCAAAATACTTCATCACTCTTGATAGAAGCAAAAGAATTTCAATCAAAGTTGGGAATGGTCAAAGCGTAATGGCAGAAGGGAAAGGAAATATCCAAGTTTCTACTCATCAAGGAGTGCACAGTATTAAGGATGTATTTCTAGTACCAGATTTATCAAGGAATCTCTTCAGTGTCTCGCAAATGATATCAAACGGATATCAAGTGTTGTTTGAAGACAATAGTTGTCTTATCAGAGATCCTCAAAGGAAAAATATAGTGAATATTAAGATGAAGCAAAAGAGTTTTCCTATAGAATTTCCTAAAGAATGGAGTAACTCGGGTGTACATGCATTGATTCCGTATGAAGAGAAAGATGCCAAAACGAGACTTTGGCATAGACGTTTGGGTCATGTCAGTTGTGACAAGATAGAGAAGATGCAAAGGTTAAAAATTGTTGAAAAACTTCCAATCTTTGAAGTCATAAAAGAGGTATGTGACTCATGTGAGATGGTAAAACAAGCAAGGAGGTGTTTTCTGAAGAAGTCTCAAAGCAAAACAAGTGAAGTGTTGGAGTTAGTACATTCGGATGTGTGTGGTCCCATGCAAACGGAGTCAATAAGCGGAAGTAAATATTTTTTGTTGTTTGTTGATGATTATACACGAATGAGTTGGGTGTATTTCATCAAAAACAAAAGTGAAGTCTTCTCAAAATTTAAGATGTCCAAGTTGCTTGTTGAAAATCAGACCGAAAAAAAAATCAAGCAACTTAGAACGGATGGAGGGGGTGAATTCATATCAAAGGAGTTCATCAAGTTTTGTCAAGAAGCTGGCATACAAAGACAAATTACAACACCATACTCTCCACAACCGAATGGTGTTTCGGAGAGAAAGAACAGAACACTCGTAGAGATGGCTCTTTCGATGCTTGCGGATCAAGGTCTTCCAAATAAGTTTTGGGCAGAAGCGGTGGCTACTTCAAATTACTTACAAAATGTTTTGCCTACCAAGTCCTTAGAAGAAGGTGTGACTCCATTAGAGAAGTGGAGTAAGAAGAAACCAAGTGTAGAGCACTTAAAAGTATTTGGTTGTATATGCTATATGCATATACCAAATGAGAAGAGAAAAAAGTTCGATGTTAAGGCCAAACAAGGAATATTTATTGGTTACAACAGTGAGTCTAAAGGGTATAAAATACTCTTATTAGACGAAGAAAAGGTGGAAGTATCACGTGATGTATTATTTGATGAGGAGAAAAGTTGGGATTGGGAGAAAAAAGAAGTAAAGAAGATTTTTCTATCACCAATAGAAATCAAGTCCTCAAGTGATCAACATGATCAAGGAGTGAGTATTAATATAGATACTCAAGTTGAAGGTGGAGAAGGAGGAGATCAAAATGAAGAAGAATCCCCAATAGGACCGAGAGGATTCAAGTCTATCAACGAACTGATGCAACAGTCCAATGAAGCCGAGGAAATAGCACAAATGCATGAGATATGCTTGATGATGGCTGAAGAACCACGAGTATTTGAAAAAGCCATAAAAGAAGAAATATGGAGAGAAGCTATGGAGGAAGAGATTCGTATGATAGAAAAGAATCAAACTTGGCAAATTGTAAAAAGGCCAAGAGACAAAAATATAATAAGCGTCAAGTGGATCTACCGTTTGAAGACAAACGTGAATGGAGAGCCTATCAAGCACAAGGCTAGACTCGTGGCTAGGGGATTCTCACAAGAGTATGGAGTGGATTATCTTGAAACTTTTGCTCTCGTTTCAAGACATGACACGATTAGAACCTTATTAGCGGTTGTGGCTCAAAAGAAATGGAGACTCTTCCAAATGGATGTGAAGTCGGCATTTCAAAATGGAGAATTGCAAGAAGAGATTTATGTTGAGCAACCACCGGGTTTCATACGAAAAGGAGAAGAAGAAAAGGTTCTAAAACTACACAAGGCACTTTACGGCTTGAAACAAGCGCCAAGAGCATGGTATGGTCGAATTGATAAGTAGTTTTTGAAGAATGGGTTTAAAAGAAGTATAAATTACGCTGCATTATATGTGATGAAGACGTTAGAAGATGTCTTGGTGGTAAGTGACAATATTATCATCACCGGTAGAAATTTGAACTTAATTAACAAGTTCAAAGATGATATGAAGAGAGAGTTTGAAATGACGGATCTCGGGGAGCTTAGTTACTTTCTTGGAATGGAGATAATCCAAGATGAAGATGGAGTGTTTCTCTCTCAAGAGAAATATGCAAACAAGCTTTTGAAGAAGTTTGGGATGAAGGAAAGTAAAAGTTTGTCAACACCTCTTACACCTCACATTAAAGGTGTTAAAGAAGACGATGAGAAATTCGAAGTTGAGACAAAGTATAGAAGCATAGTTGGAAGCTTTCTATACTTATGTGTTTCAAGACCAGATCTCATGTATGCAAGTTCGTACTTGTCTAGATACATGACGGCACCACTCAAGAAACATTATGGAGAGGCAAAGCGGGTTCTAAGATACATAAAAGGAACAACCAAGTTTGGAGTTCAATTCAATAGTATAGAAGATCCGGAGCTTATAGGATATTCAGATAGTGATTGGGGTGGTTCGGTTGAAGACAAGAAGAGTACATCGGGGTATGTATTCACTCTAGGATCGGCAGTCTTTTGTTGGAACTCAAGCAAACAAAAGACCATTGCACAATCCACAACCGAAGCAGAATATATCACCGTTTGTTCAGCAGCAAACCAAGCCATTTGACTACAAAGATTGGTGAATGAAGTCGAGTTTAAGACTGAGGAGGGAGTGAAGATATATTGCGATAATAAGTCAGCCATAACAATTGGCAAAAACCCAGTTCAACATAGGCGAACCAAACACATTGATATTAAGTATCATTTTGCGCTTCAAGGTCAGATTAAGCTTGAATATTGTCCTGGAGAGTTACAGATTGCTGACATACTAACTAAGCCGTTAAACACGACAAGATTTGAAGACTTGCGGATGAAGTTGGGAGTAAAGAAGAAATTTAATTAAGAAGGGGTGTTGGTTATAATTAAGTTTCATCATATATTAGATTATATATATATATATATATATATATGTTATAACATATTTACGAAATACATGAGGAGCAGTATCGTATCAAGCGGTTGTGTTGTAATCTTGTAAAAGTTGTGTCGGTTCATGACACCTCTTCACTTTGTATTTAAACACTTGTCTTGAATTAATAAAGTGTGTAGTATTCTCATCATGTGTGTGTGACCTTCTCATAAACAAAACAATAACAGTGTTACGTAAGAAACAAGTGAGAAGAAGAGTGATTAACGAAACAACAAAAACAGAGCATTCTGTTTTTGTGTTGTCCAATCCGATTCAAATCGACTTTGAGAAATCAAAGTCTTACAGTCCTCAGAGCCACAAGATTCTTCTTGAGGTTGTGAGTATAACCTACTTTCTCGTCTAGCCATCGAGAGACTTTATTCACACACGGATCAAAGGGTATCGAAAAAGAGATGCCCATTTTACAAAGAGTGAGAGATCTGATATTTGAAGTTTACTAATCTGAGCATACCAGAGACTATGCAAAGAATAATTGAAGCTAGGACTTACGTTTTGGTCCACTAGAGAAAATATCAAATACATTAAGCTAGGACTTACGCTTTGGAAATTTTCATTGTTTGATATCAAATTGTGGTAAGTTTGGCCCAGCAAAGGTCAACAGTCGCCACTCTTTACCAAACTGTGTAGATTCCTATTACATTTGGCTGAAATTCCTATAAATTTTCCTCTTACATGTGTAAATTCAAACAAAAAATTTAAGATCAAATGTTGATATTATTTATATTATTAATGGTTTCCAAAGAGAAAAAAAAAAAGAAAAATCTTTTAGCTTCGAAAAGATCGGATACTGTAATTGTAAAATCATCAAAACTTGGGAAACTTTTAATTAGTTTGGTAGTTACATAAATCAGTAATTACAGACTTACATTGGCACGTTGAACTGTCGTTTTAGTTTTTTTTTTATAAAATCAAAACTGTGTTATAAATCATATGAGACATTTATAATTGTTTCTTCCAAAAGTATATGAGACATTTTATATGGAAGCCAATAGAGGAATAGAAGAGCTTGAGGAGGCAGAGTAGAATACAGAGGAAGTAAACGGAAGTGTTGACTTAAAGCTTACTTGGCAAAGACTCTCCTTCTACCAGGGGTTTGCTGTTGGAAGCTTCACGTTTATATAAAGAGCTTGTTTGATACTCATGCTTGATGATATATGTTGTTTGAAGTGTCGACATGAGACCTTACTCCTTAGTCTCCGATCGATGGGAGCTGTTGATAACCCCCAAACCCAACTCTAATTCAATAGATGCTCTGATTTGTTAGGAAAACGAAAACAGTGGCAGAAGAAGAAATGGCTAACAATATAATTTGGAAGTATTACAAAATGCTTGTGCATAGAGATCATAGATCATGTATTGGAACATAGTAGTCACAAACCACATTCAGCATTTGAAACACAAACATGTCTGAATTAATGAATACAAAATATACAATAGATAAAAGATACGACGACAGTATCAACTCCTAACCCTGCAGCGTCGCAAGCCACTGTATACTATATATATTGTTTACAGTCCGAGAATTAAACATGATAAGAAACTTGATACAAAGAAAAGGCAAGAAGATGAAAACACTTTGTAATCAGATTTGTACATTTGAATGCAATGATTTTTTGTAGACAGGGAATGGCTAGAGAACTCGAGTAGATACTCTCCAGCTTCGAGGGACTAGAAAATTTCAGCAATTTCAACTTCGAAGTGGTTGTCTCAGAAGAAGCCCATAATACCTCCTCGCTAAAATTGCTAACACAAACAAAAAAAGAAGAAGACAAGAGGCATTAAAGATGGAAGCAGTTCAAAAAAAAAAATCTTTTGAAAACAAATAAGAGAAGACAAAAAATTAGACCTTTAGGCGTGAAGAAGTTAAGAAGCGGGTTTTAGTAGCTTCGTCCACCCATTCCATACCTCTAATCCATTCCTTCTCAGTGTATGTTATAATGAGTCCATTTTCACCATGCTTGCCACTTTTGAAATCGAGTGGAAGCTTTTTCAGATTCGGACATGCCTCTACATGGATTTGCTCTAGACATGGTAATGGTAGAGAACTCCAATAAATATTCTTCAGCTTCCGTAAACCAGCTAGACGAAGATAAATCAGCTTCGTAAAAGGAACAATCCCTGATTTCTCACCTTCATTAGCTTTCTCTTTATTTATTATATCTTCTAGTTGAATTGAATAGAGAACTGAAAGACTTCTAAGGTTTGGAGCGAACATCAACAATGTCAAGTCCCTAAGGCATACGCAGTACTCTATAAACACTTTCGAGAGGCTCAAGAAGCATGGATTTCTCAAATTGTGTTGAAGAGAAACTGTCTTGCTTTTGATGCATATCTTTCCCATCTTTATTTCATAGATTTTGCAGCCCTGAATGCTGAACTCACAAAGCTTGTCCATAGGTACTGGAATTGATAATATAGATGATTCCACGCTGCTATTATTCAAGATCTTTAGCAGTCGTGTACAACTCATCAACCTATGAGAGCTCAAAAGTTGCTCTGGACCTGAAGAACGCTCGATTGTTGTTGTTAAAATTTCTAAACTTCTCAAGCTTTCCAACTCTTTCACTGTGTCAAGATCCCATGAAAAGCCAGAATAAGCTAATTTCAAAACTTTCAGATTATGCAGACGTGATATCCCAGCAACACTCTGGAGCTGACTAGTTTTATCCAAGTCCAAATGAATTAGTTTTTTCAACTTTTGTAGACCCTTAGGCAGATGACGTATACTAATATCTGACAAGTTGAGATATTGCAAGGAAACTAGATTTGATATTCCGGGTAATTTATTAAGATTTCGATTACCCGATAGATCCAAAACAGCTAGCCTTGACATGGACCTGAAAAATTCACTCGAGATATTTGCCACATTAGCTTCTTGCATGAGCAAAGTTGTAAGTTCGAGACATTCAGGACTGTCAGCGAAATGGAGATTCTTGTTCTTCATTAGTGACATCCTTTTAACAACGTTCCAATTCTCAACCTTTGGCATTTCAAATAACCCAACACCTGCATGCACAATGAAAGCCTCTTTTTGTATTCCAAAATCAGAAGCAATCCACAAGGCCATTTCACGGACAACATCATGCATACACACATCATCTTTTCCAAGTCGATTAACCCCCTCTATCAACAATGAAGCACAAACAAGACTACCAATTATCTCATAACCATTGTTCTCAGCCTTTTCTATACCTTTGCTTCTATTTATAATACCTTTGCATATCCAGTAATCTATCAATTTTTCTTTAGGAATATCACCATCTTCTGGAAATAAAGCGCAGTATAGCAAACATGATTTGACTTGCTCTCCCTTAAGATTATCGTAGCTATACTTCAAAAGAGGAAGAATCTTATCTTCCATGCCAGAAAACTCAATAGCGTATGAAGTCAAAACATCTACTGCGTGACGCCATTCTTGTACCGTCCTCTTGCATGACATGGTCTCGCCTATGACGTTGAGAGCCAATGGTAGGCCACAACATTTTTTAGCAACTATTCTTGCAAGGTCAGGGATCTCCGGATCACTTCCTAGTGTTATATTTCCAACCTTCTTTTGGAACAAATCAAATGCATCACTGTCTGACATGCATTGGATTTCTATTGGTTTTTCGACTCCCATACTTGCACATACATCCTGGGAACGAGTGGTGAATGCCACCTTGCATTTATTTCGTTCTTTTGGAAACGGGACTCCGATCTCAGCTAAATCCACCTTCTCCCATAAGTCATCTAAAAACAACACAAATCGCTTTTTCCTTAAGAAATTGTATAAATCAATGCCCTTTTGGCTTTTATCCTTTTGGTTCCACTCCTCTTCTCCAAGACCAACTTTCTTGGCAATTTCATCTTGAATCTTCTCCACGTTTAACTCTTTAGACACCACAACCCAAATCACAAGGTCAAATCCACACCTTAAGTCACAAAATTTATTGTTGATCTGGGTGAGAAGAGTGGTCTTCCCTACTCCGCCCATACCGTACAAACCCATAATACCAACTCCATCTTCCATAAGATGTTTCCATGCCTTATCCAGCATTGTTTCTTGACCAACAATTATCGGTTCAAGAGGCCTTTCCTGCACCTCAATTGTTTGAGCTTGCTCAGCAATCACTTCGAAAACTTCACTTTTGAGTTTCTCAACATTCCTCAACGTCAAGTATACATTTTTCCCGTAACAATAGCTTGATATTAAACTCTTAGAGCAAAACCCACAAAGACACAGCCTTTGAAGTTGAACATTTCTAGCACTAAGAAGATCATTGACCTTTTGTTCCACAGTCTTAACTCTGATAAGCCATACCTGGAATTCGGCAAGCCTTTGTAGACCTCTATCTTCCTCTCTTGTAACCTTTCTTGACAAATCATCTCGCTTAGCCTTGAGATTTTCCATGGCTGTCTCTAGAGCCACAAGATTCTTGACGAGGTTGTGAGTATATCCTACTTTCTCGTCTAGCCACTGTGAGACTTTATTCATCAATGTATCACAGGGTATCGAGATAGAAGCGCCCATTTCGCAGAAAGGGAGAGATCTGAAAATTGAAATTCACCAATATGAGCAAACCAGAGAAGATAGACTTTTTAGTCAAAATCCTCGATCGGGTGAGTCCAAAGTCGTGACATAATTTTGTTTGTCTTTTCTGCTTGAATCCATAATTATAGTCATAGTATATAATACTTTCTTTAATTAAATATCCATTAAATATAATTGAATCCAAAGACTTCATTTATATAAGCACAAGTATAATCTCCATCTTCTGATTCCTTCACCGTCGCCGTCGCCTTCCACACAACCGCCGTCTTGAACCGAACCATCTCCATGATCTGAACTCTTTAGCGAAATCTTGCAGATACGCCAGAACCTCACCGTGACTCCGAAAGCTCCACAGGTAATACAAGTGGAGCAGCACCGAATAGAAGTGCGCATCATAAGTCAATATCTTCAGGAACAACCTCTGCCATTTCAAGGGCTTTGGTTGCTACTTCTACTGCTTCTATCTTTGCCTTCAATTTTAGTTTTACAAATTAAGGTCTCTCTAGACATCACTGAATTCCCTTAACTTATCATAGCAGAACGTTATATGTTACCTGATACAACTCGACGTTTGCGAATACCAGTACGGGTAGCTATCCATTCATCATTAGTATCAACTATCTTAGCTAGATCATCATTAGAAATCAGAAGACTTGGAACTGCTGATCCACATCCAACCAATTTGCAGCCACTCGGCACTAGCCTTTAAGTAAACAGAACCAAAAGGAATCGTGAATCAGACACCATTTAAATGCATTCTTGAATAGCAGAACTTGTGATAAGTTTGGCTTGAAGATCATCTTTAAAGGTAAGCTAATTCTTAACAAATCAGAGACTATTAAAATGCATTCAACAACAGCAAAGATAACGATCTATCACAGAGCTAAGCTAAGAATTAACAATGGATTATTAAAGAAGACATTCAATTCCTAATCTCAGAATCTTTATCGTAATAGCAAAGAACGATCTCAAACCAATGGATTAGAAGACATAAAAATGTGATTTTTTTTATTAAAGAATCTAACACGAGAGGACATAAAAATGTGATTTTTTTTTTTTTCACCTGGGTCGTTGATATTCAGAAGGAAACGGCGAAGCATGCTTATCGATGGAGCTGACGCTAGAACACAGAACCCTTTTAGAGAATCGACTCGAAACACAAAACCCAGATCCAGAAACTCTAATCGGAACATGGATTCTGCTTCGTAGGTTAGGAATTGAAGGATGAGTGAAGAACCCAGATGCATTCGCCATTTTGATTGATGATAGAGGAATCGGAGAACAACGAAACGAGATTGATAAATGCAAAATCAAGGATCTTTCTCTCTATATCTCAGCTCGAGTAATGGCAAGTGCCAGAGATTGCATCACCGAAAGAATGAGAAATCGCGAGACAAAGATTCGAAATTTAGCTTTTTCTTGTTTATTGCGTATTTGTGTGTGAGTGATAGAGAGAGGAGAGTGTCTAAAAAAATCAAATCTTCGGAAGTACCGAAGCGAAAGAGGAGACAGGAGAGTGTGACAGCTCAGTTTTGAGGAGATTCCAATGCCTTTCTAAACTACCCTTTTGTTTACTTATTTTGTGTTTTACAATTATTCACAAAGTTTATAACGAAATTAATTAGATTCATGTTGTAAATAGAAACCCATTACTTTTATGTCAAACAAACGACATGTTATAGAATAATGTCGTAGAAAAACGTGTATTAAGGTCCAAAGAAGATATGGTTGAAGTCACTTTGGGATAACATGTATTATTCTATAAAACTTTTCAACGCTTAAATTTAAAGATAGTAGTTTATTTAAGTCGCTTGTTCAATCAATTCATGAGTTTATTATTTTTTCTTTCTTAATCTAATCTTTTATATCTTCTCTAAGATGAATTTATAGTACTAATATTTATATATTTTAATTTCTTTTGGGTCTGAATATCGAATAACCAAATATTAGGTGGGTTAAACTTCCGCATGAACTCTTATGTGGCGCATAGCTTCAGCATGATTAACCTAAAGTATGATCATGATATTGTTAGAGTAATACAGCTTGGGAGTTGCGTCTCATTAAGCATTGGCTTTCAAGTTGGTGGTGCAAAACGTAAGCTTCTTTCGTGTCTTTTGGTTCCAAGGCCTTCTAGTTGATATCTATGTATCACGATATGATTGATCAAAGCCTGATAATCACAATTTATTCCCAACAATCTACTATTTCATAGTTTAAATATATTTTTTTTTGTTTCTAATGGGAGAAGTCTCATCCTGTCATGAATTTCCATATACTCAATCCTTAGCACTAACTAATCATTTTTGGAAACAAATATTAACAGATTAATATATTTTAAAATTTCATGGGTTATGATTTTTATTTTTATTTTTTTTGAAATTGGGTTAGTAACTTAACATAAAAAAGAAATGGGACAAAAACAAACAGGTGGTTGACTACTGGTCAGATATTAGTAGGGGTTTGGTGAACAACTTGAAGAAGAATAAGAGATTAAACCAAATCTACTTTTAAAATATAATTGAAGTGATCAATTTCAACGGAAAAAAAATAAAAAGAAAAAGCAAACGTGAAAGATGATGCAAATGTAGTCATATGTTGTTGGTTGTGGTCCATCTTCTTAATAAATAGAAGCTTTATAGTTTGGTGGCTGAGACAGAGACACAAAAGCTTCTGAGGTTAGATTTGGTTGTAAATTACTCAAAAATTGAGTTATGATCTTTATGAATGTGTTTCATACAAATGCAAATTCAATAAACTTTTTTGTTTCTTCAGAAAATGAAACAGTGCCAGAAGAAGAAAAATAATTAAATTTGGTAGTAAAACAAAAGGCTGGTGGATAAAGTTAATATCATGATTGGAACAGAGTAGTTACAAACCAGATTCTGACATTTGTAACACAAACATGTCTGAATTGTTGAATACTTAAGCAGATATATAAAAGATACAACACCATAAATGAACTTGTTCAAAGAGGATAAATTCCATAGAGGAAATGCAAAACACTTCATAACCTGAAAATCCATTGGACATAAGAGATGATAAATTTTAGACATTTACTCATGAAGTTAAGAAACATTTGTCGTCCCATTCCAACAATTTGGTAACCTCTTAGGCATTTAGGCTCTTAATAAACACCGAACCGAACTGAAATTTCAAGAATCCTATGGAACATAGCCGAATTAGTTATGGTTTAAAGGAAACTACTGCAGATGAGCTAGTTTAGACCGGTTAGTGGCACATTGGAGAATTCTTTAAATGAAAACTTGCTGATGACAAATGAAAACATTCCAATCAACTTCAAACGTAGCCATTGTATAATTGTTGGTGCAAACATAAAAAGAACTCACAGAAAACAATTGAGAGAGTGATAGTGATTTCACAAAATGAAACCGAGAGAGAGAGATAAGAGGTAGAGAATTCACGGAAAGCAACAGAGAGATAGAGAGTTCCACATTGGAGGAACAAACCCCAAATGACATCATCAACTTCGAACTTTGCTGCCTTAAATAGAATCTACAATCAAAATTAACACACGAAAAGAGACAGAGTCATCGAATATGGAAGCGGTTAGAATCCTTGAAAAAGCAAATAAGAGAAGAGAAGAAATGTTAGACCTGTGTTAGCATGAAGTTGGCAACAAATGGATTGTGTTAGCTTATTTCTCCCATTCCTATAATCAAAGTTAACACACATACAAAAGGAGACAGAGGCAATAAGTATGGAAGCAGTTAAAATCCTTGAAAATGATTTAAGAGAAGAGAAGAAATTAGACCTCTAAGGGACGAGAAGAAGTAAGAAGCGGTTCTTGGTAGCTTGGTCCCCCCATTGGACACCTTTAATCCATTTCTTCTCTCTGTAACTTATGACGAGTCCATTATCACCTTGCTTGCCACTTTTGGAATCGAGTGGAAGCTTTTTCAGATTTGGACAACGGATGACTCTGATTTCCTCTAGATATGGAAAAGGTAGAGAACTCCAATATATATTCTTTAGCTTCGGTAGACTATCCAACATAAGACTATTCAGATTTGGAAAAGGAACAATCCCTCCAGAATTTTCAACTTCACAAGCTTTCTCTTTGTTTATTATATCTTCTAAGTCTTTTACACTGGCAACTTTAAGAGATCTAAGATTTGGAGCGAACATGAGAAATGTCAATTCTCTCAGGCTTTGACAATCGTATATCCCCACTTTGACGAGGCTCAAGAAGCTGTATATCCTTCCCATCTTTATCTCAGATATACGACAACTTCTAATGATGAATTCACGAAGCTTGTCCATAGTTTCCGGAAGTGATATTTCAGATGATTCTAGATTTCTATTCGAGATCTCTAGAATTCGTGTACAACTCATCAAACAATGAGAGTTCCAGAATCGCCCCGCACCTGAACCATGATCGAGTCTTGTGGTTAAAATTTCTAAATGTTCCAAGGTTTCCAACTCCTCCACTGTGTCGAAATCCCATGGAAAACGAGAATCATATAATTTCAAAACTTTCAAATTATGTAGACTTGATATCCCAGCAATACTCACAAGCTTCCATGTATACTCCAAATTCAAGTGAATTATTTTCTTCAACTCGTGTAGACCCTTAGGCAAATGATTTATCAAAGTACTTGACAAGTTGAGATATTGCAAGGAAACCAGATTTGACATTTCTTCCGGCAATTCAGAGAGCAAAGAATTGCGCGATAGATCCAAAACAGCTAGCTTTGGCATGGATTTGAAGAATTCACTTGAGATATTTGACAAATTCCCTATTTGCAGGAGCAAAGTCGTGAGTTTGAGACACTGGGGATTGTCAACAAGATGACTAATCTTGTTATCCATCAATGACATCCTTTTCACAATGTTCCAATTCTTAACCTTTGGGATTTCATATAACCCAACACCTGCACGCACAACGAAAGCCTCTTTTTGTATTCCCAGTTCAGAAGCAATCCATAGGGCCATTTCACGAACAACATCATGCATACACACAGCAACTTCTCCAAACCGATCAAAATTCTCCATCAACAATGATGCACCAACAAGATTACCAATTATATCATAACCCTTGTCCTCAGCCTTTTCGATACCTTCACTTCCATCAATAATCCCTTCACAAATCCAGTACTCTATCAAATCTTCTTTGGGAACTTTAAAATCTTCTGGGAATAAAGCACAATATAACAAACACGATTTGAGCTGATCCCCCTTAAGACTGTCGTAGCTATACTTCAAAAGCGGAAGGATCTTATCGTTCATGCCAGAAAACTCTTCAGCGTATGAATTCAAAACATTGATCGCATGACGCCATTCTTGTACTGTCCTCTTGCATGACATGGTCTCCCCTACCACATTGAGTGCCAATGGTAGGCCACAACATTTTTTAGCAACTTTTCTTGCAAGGTTAGGGATCTCCGGATCGCTTCCTAAAGTTATTTGGCCAACCTTCTTTTGGAACAAATCAAATGCATCATATTCGCTCAAGCATTGGACTTCCATTGGCTTTTCAACCCCCATGCTTGTGCATACATTTAGGGACCTAGTGGTGAATGCCAATTTACATAGGTTTTGTAATGTTGGATCTGGGATTCCAATCTTAGCTAAATCCACCTTCACCCATATGTCATCTAAAAACAACATGAATCTCTTTTCCATTAAGAAATTGTATAAATGAAGGCCCTTTTGACTTTCATCTTTCTGGTTCCATTCCCCTCCACCAAGACCAACTTTTTGAGCGATTTCATCTTGAATCTTCTCCACATGTAACTCTTTAGACACAACAACCCAAATCACGTAGTCAAATCCACGTTTATCGTTACTGAACTTATTGTTGATCTGGGTGAGAAGAGTTGTCTTCCCTACTCCGCCCATACCGTACAAACCCATAATACCAACTCCATCTTCCATGAGATGTTTCCATGCCTTATCGAGCATTGTTTCTTGACCTACAGTTGTCAATGGAAAAGGTCTATAAGGCACCACACCTGGCCGTTTCTCAGCAATCACGTCGAAAACTCTAGTCTTGAGTTCATTAACCTCCCTTAACATCAACAAAACACTTTTCCCATAACGATAGCTCGATATCAAATTCCTAGAGCAAAACCCACAAAGATACAGCCTTTGAAGTTGAACATTTCTAGCACTAGCAAGATCGTTGACCTTTGTTTCGACAATTTCAACTCTATTAAGCCATACTTGGATTTCGGCAAGCCTTTGTAGACCTTTATCCTCCTCTATTGTGACCTTTCTAACCAAATCATCCCGCTTAGCCTTGAGCTCTTCCATGGTTGTCGTCAGAGACACAAGATTTTTCTTGAGATTGTGAGTACAAGCTACTTTCTCGTCTAGCCACTGAGAGACTTTATTTATACACGGATCACAAGGTATCGAGAGAGAAACCCCCATTTTTCAGAAAAAAGGAGAGATGTCTGAAATTTGAATAGTGATATGAGCAAACTAGAGAGAATGCAGAGAACTTAATATCCTGAGTGCAAAGACGTGCATAATTTCATTTCCATAAATAACTAATTTTCTTGGAAATTTTGCTTGTTTCTTTTCTTATTAAATGAATATAATCGAACCAAGACATCATTTATTTGCCTCTTTGTCAACTCTAGCAATGTCCCGAGAAAATGCTAGTTTAATTCATAAGATATTTCCAGTAGACGATTTTATTATCGAACTATAACTCACATACTTTATTTTTTAAGGGAGAATTGCTAAAATTAGACCAAAAATTGAGTTTGAATGCAAAACTAGATCCTAAATTGAAACAAATGCAAAATTAGATCTTTAGAGTATGAAAATTACATTAACCCCTTATTTGCAAACAAAAAAACAGAAACCGCAATTATAGTTCTAACCTCCGCGCGAAGTAGACTTCTTGAACGAAGTCTCACAGTAGACTTCGTTCATGACATCCATGAAGTCTGAACCGTAATTAAACCTTATATTTAAATTAGGAAAATAATAAAAAATATTTTTAATATAATTTCTTCTAAAGAAAATAAGATTATCTAAAATATGAACTTTATAAATTAAAATTTCCGAAACTTTCATAAAATTTAAACATGTAAGGTTGATTATGTTCTATAATACCATAAACAGTCGCAGACTTCGACCATGAAGTCTGAACCGTAATTAAATGTGAAATTTTAATAAAAAATGAAAAAAATATTTCGATTAAAATTTTTGAAAGATAAATTATTTTAAATCAAATCGAATAGGTTTAAAAATAAAAATTCATAAAACTAAGCCATTTGATGTAAACCATGTGAGGTATATAGGTTAGAGGTTGCCAATGGGTAAGAATCCATGCATATATCTTTAGGGTTAGACTTAGATTGATATGTTTTTGATATAAAATAGAGATCCTTCGTATAGTTGTTAGATTTTGAATATATTATACTGTTTTGATGTCAAATGTTAGTATTTGTTAACAAAGAGTGAATTAAACGTTCGAATTTTAGAGTTTAGGGCTTACAGACTTCTCGAGTTTCGGGTGAAGTTTCACGGTAGACTTCGCATGTGAAGTCTGTAAGATTTTGTTATCGTAGACTTCTTTGTAGAAGTCTGAAATTCAAATAAATCCAAAATTACCGAATATTTGCGCGAAAATTTTCGGAAACTGAATTAGCTTAAAATTTACATTTACTAAACAAGATAAAACTGAAATTGCAATAGTTAATCTGGGTAAAAAAATTAAAAAATCTCCATCGCTCTTTTTCTCCTCCGAATCACCAAACGTCGCCGGAAATCTCTAAACGCCGACACACTTTCTCCTCTTTCGCCGTAAGTTATCGATATTCTTTCTCCTCTTTCTCCTCTCTCGCTGGCAAACTCTAATCCCATCTTTTATTTGATTCGCAGATCTGGGAATCGCAACCGTCTATTCATATCTTCAAAGCTATTCTGTTTCTGTCTTCGCATATCAGATGAGTAGCAGGCGGTCGGTGAAGAGAGCATTGATTCTAGATGACGATGAAGATGAAGATGAAGATGAAGATCCAGATGAAGATGAAGATCCCGATGAAGATGAAGAAGAAGAATCAGATGAAACTCACACTTACTAATCCAGACCCTGAGATGCCAATGCAAAATTTTGTCGACCTGGTGAAGAAGGAGTACGATAATGCACGAAAAGATTGTGTTTTGTTGTGCATTATCGTACTTCTTCTTAACCAGGTCGATAAAATTTTGCATTGATATCTCAGGGTCTGGGTTAGTAAGTGTGAGTTTCATCTTCATCTTATTCTTCATCTTCATCTTATTCTTCATCTTCATCGAGCTCTTCATCTTCATCTTAGACAACAAAAGACTATTTATTTTTAATTTCTTTTAAAATTGATTGGAACTTTATTTCTTTAGTTTTATGATAATTATCTTTAATTTTTCTTATTATCTTTCGGAACTTTTGATTTTTTATTATGTTAATTATCTTTAATTTCTCTTATTATGTTAATTATCTTTCGAAACCTTTGATTTCTTATTATGTTAATTATCTTTAATTTCTCTTACTATGTTAATTATCTTTCGGAATCTTGATTTTGTAAATCAAATACAAAGTTCGAAAACCGTAAAAATGCAAAAAGAACTGGTCATACAGAACACCTAGAGACTTCACGAGTATACTTCACCAAGAGACTTCGTATTCATACAGAACACCCAATTAGAGACTTCTTCAGTAGACTTCCAGCATAGACTTTCTCTATAGGAAATGGTATAATCATTTGCATAGAACATAATCAACCTTAATTTTATGAAAGTTTATAAAATTTTAATTTATAAAGTTTATATTTGGGATAATCTTATTTTCTTTAAAAGAAATTGGATTGAGATTATTTTTTATTATTTTCCTAATTTAAATATACGGTTTAATTACTGTTCAGACTTCGACCATGAAGTCTGGAACCGCCCATACCGTACATACCCATAATACCAACTCCATCTTCCGTAAGATGATTCCATGCCTTATCGAGCATTGTTTCTTGACCAACAATTGTCAGTTGAAGAGGTCGTTCCTCCACCTCAGGTGTTAGAGCTTGCTCAGCAATCACTTCAAAGTTTTCACTTTTGAGTTTCTCAACCTCTCTCAACGTCAAGAAAACAATTTTCCCGTAACAGTAGCTCGATAGTAAACTCTTAGAGAAAAATCCAGAAAGACACAGCCTTTGGAGTTCGACATTTCTAGCACTAAGAATATCGTTGACTTTTTTTTCGATAGTCTCAACTTTATTAAGCCATACCGGGAATTCGGCAAACCTTTGTAGACCTTTATCCTCTTCTCTTTTGAGCCTTCTTGACATGTCATCTCGCTTAGCCTTGAGATCTACCATGGTTGTCTCCAAAGCCGTGAGATTCTTCTCAAGATTGTGAGTATAACCTCCTTTTTCGTCTAGCCATTGAGAGACTTTATTAACCAATTGATCCAAAGGTATTGAGATGGCGAAGCAGTTTCCCATTTACAGAAAAGGAGAGAGGATGCAGAAAAGGAGAGAGGATGCAGAGAAACAGAAATTTCCCATTTGAAATTTAGTAGTATTCTGAGCAAACGTGCAGAGAGGACGGAGAGAAAAATTGTTGACGTTCTTTTTAGTCAATCTTTTTAGTGGGCTATATTGGGCTTAGCCTTATGTTATGTGTTATACTTGCTCGGCAAGTCTTGTCTAGGGTTCTGAGTAGTTCACCTTTGTGTATACGTTGTAGAGCCGTCATATGTAGTATGGCCGGCGACGATGATAACATCTTATGATATGTAGTTCCGGGGCTTTCATCTCTCGTTCGCTATCTCATTCATGACTCTTCAGAATATGTCACCGGGAATACATTGCCCGGTGTGACCATTCTTTCCTTCTCTCTAATAAAATTGAAGTCTTTTAACATTCAAAAGCAGTATTGGCGTTAACAGTAAAATACTAAATTTACTTTCGTAAGAGAAATCTTAGGGGTTGTCGGGATGTATCCTCCTGCAAAGTATGCGTTATGTTTGTATACACACGGTTTTCTAAACTTAAGATTTAGTCACATTTTTAACTAATTCGAGTTGTATCCCCACGACAAAGTTTAAATCGATGTAAAACCCCATCTTGTTAACTCCGACGAAATTACTTAACGGACATTAACACATTAACCACTAGGACACGTTACTTAACAGACATTAACACATTAACGTCCGTGAAGTATTTGCGTCAGAGTCAACTAGATGGGGTTTTACATCGATTTAGACTTTGCCGTGGGAATACAACTCGTATTAAGTTAAAAATGTGGCTAAACCTTGAGTTTGGAAAACCGTGTGTATACAGACATAACACATACTTTGCAGGGAGAGACACCCCGGCAACTCAAATCTTAGTTAAAAAATTGAAGTTTTTTTTGTGAGTACAAAGAGAAATCTTGATAAGCTTGAGAAAATAAGTGATGGTCTTCCCATTCGTCTCTATATGTCTCTGGATGCTCTCTCATCCTCACACAAGTCGCCAAAAACATCTCTTTCCTCCATTCCTCTGTGTCTGAGCATTCGCATTGTGAAGCCAACCAATTATCGTACTCAAACTAGTTTTTCAGTTTGGGTTTCAGTTTGTTTTCTAAAAAGGTTATCTAGTTTTTCGGGTTTTCAAAGAATATGAAAACGGTTTAAACGGGTTCTAACCAAGTAGTTTTATCGTTTTATCTGTATACAACCACAATCTGGTTTTCAAATATGATATTTTTGGTTCGGATTATCAAGTTGAACTGTAGCAAAAAACATAAGTTAAATAGAATCTTACCTGACTAATGCCCATACAATGAGTATATCGCTTTGGAATCCCTTGGGCTTCAAGTGTGGAGTATACTGTTCTGATTTCCTTCATCATATATTCCTTAGAAGGAAGCGGGATCCTACCAGACAAAACACCCACGGTCCACTTGCTTTGCAGCTCAAACATAGAGAACGATAACACCTGAAATCCGATATGTTATGGATCAAAATGTTGAGGGAATTAAACGCGAAAAAGATTTTAAGAGAGATTTTGAGCTTCATACCTTCCATGGTATCCCGATGAAGGAAAGCCAGGGTGCAAAGGCTGGAGGGAAGACGTCTTTGTACAATGGCCCGACTCGGTTATCATCTATAGTGACAATTCCATTGGTATCTAGAAATGGAAAATGATACTTATACCTACGAAAAGTAAAGAGCTTTGTTAATATAATTAACCACACACATCTTGAGAAAGAAAACCAAAAAAGTAAAGAAAGGATGCATACCCAGTGCAATGCATTATAACATCAACAGCGATCGTCTTTCCATTCTGAAAAACCAGAGAGCCATCCTCATGGACACACTCAATCTGCATGAGATTCAAGAAACATATAATTGTTTCTCCTCCTAATCATCAAATTATGATTGAGAATACTTCAAAAATTAAATGAGCATTTTTTATTTGTGTTTTAATTACCTAGTTAACATGGTTGTTAAGTCCGTAAACATTGACTAATTATTAATTCAAATTTGCGAAGTGAACAACAAATTGAAAAATAATATGTGAAATGAACATTTTCCCCTACTTATATCATTAGCACTTTTTTCCAATTAGCAAAACAACCAAATTAAATTATCAATTATGCATAACATGATCTTTAAAACATAAGATCGTGGAAGAGTCTAACGTAATCATCTTTAAAAATGAGTACCTGATCTTTGAAGGGTTCGGAAATACGGTAATTATGGCTATGCGCATCTCCTTCACTCCCTTGCCAAGAACTTATACCTCAAAGTTTCTGAGAAAAAAGTCACAATCACACTTATCATTCTACGAAATTGTAATTACCAAATTGATCTAGTTTTCGAGATCAAATAAGGATACTCCGTTTATAGAAACACGTAACACTCCAAGCTATTAAAGATCAAGATTTTTTTTTTTGGGCAAAAAAAGATGTAGATGTTAGAATCACAAATAATGATGAATTGCAAGACGAGAATCACAATCACACATCTTTCAAGCTTATGTTTTACTGTTCCTATGATGTACTAATTCTACATTCCATCCAAAAAAACAAAGATTAAGCTTGGCACATGATATATCATGGTTTTTACCCGTTTTAGACCATGGTATAAGTCCTTTTTATCGAGTCTTTCTATTGTTTCCGTAGTCTTTTAGAGTCTTTTCAGGTTTTAGCATGTTTGGAGCTTAATTGGAGTTTTTAGAGCATTCTGGAGCTTTGTGGCATTTTTTGAAGACGTTCCCACCGATGGATTGAGCTCAGATTTGGACACAAGATAGGTCAATTGATTAGCTTTCATTTGGAAGTGGTTTGAAGCTATTCCAACGGTGCGATCAAAAGTTATGCCAGTTTTCGTGAAGACAGTCCAGTCTGGCAAACACCAGAAATGTCCGGGTATCGACCGATACCAGCTGGTATCGATCGATGCCGACTGCAGAAAAGGAAAACGCGACTTTCTACGACTTAGAAGAATCTGCCTTTTGGCCCAGAAGACTTTATTATTTACAAGAAAGCCCAGAACGTGTTTTAGACTTATAATTAGGGTTTTCAGCCACTGTTTTGGCTACGCTTTATTTTATGCTTGATTTTACTTTAATTCTAGTTTTTGGCTTTTGAGGGAGACAAGTCTGAAACTCTGTTGGGAGAGAAGATTTCGAACCCTTTGTTATTTCTTACTTTGATGATCTATTCAATCATGTTGTTTGCTTCATTCTGCATGTCTGAGTAGATCCCTTTTAGGTTTAGGGTTTTCTCATTAAGGATTTCATGGCTTGTTAGATAGATTGATCTGTTAGGGTTCATAATCAATTGAGTTCTTCACCATAGGTTGTTCTCAAAGCTAGTTCTAGGTTGACGAATCTGGAATCTAGATTTTAGGATTGTTGATTATTCACGGAAGTGAGATTGATAACCTGACAGAACCTAGGGTGAGCAAAATAATTATCTGCAAAGGAATTTGGTTTAATTATTTTGTGAACATATCAAACTTGAACATTAAAGCTGGTTTAGATCTTTAGGATTTGCAAAGGAATTTGGAATTCTAGGATTTAGACTTAGATAGTTTTCGCAACGACAGTTGGTTAATTATATCTTGGTGATTTGAGTTCGAGAACAATGCTTAACCTGAACCATGTTGATTGATTTGTCTGCATTCCTTGATTTCCTGAGAAATACCCTAGGCTTATATCCTCTCCATTGATTTCACATCTTTTAATTCTGCATATTTATATTCTCGCTTGATTGATTTGGCTTACGTAATTTGATTCTTGAAATCTATTGTGTGATTCTCTGAGTCTTTGTGGTTCGACCCCTAGAATATTACAGCGACTGCTTAGATACTTTAGGGTATTAATTTTGAGCACATCAGCACACGGAAAACTGTTCAAGATGAATTGGAAATGGAAATTACCAGGAATTTCAGCAAGACGAGGTTCAATATAAAGCTCGTTACAAACAACAACAACATCTTTTTTGTATGAATGTAAAATTTATTCATCAAAAACCTTTTTTACAACTAGTGAATCATCCTCTTTGAAATTATTTATGTCAGCTTTTAAATTTGAAGAGAGAACCAAAAGAGGAGAATTCTTCATATTTTGGGTTGCCGGAGTTGCGGAGGAAGCTGATCCTATATCAGATCGTTTTGTCGATGTATTTCGGCATGCTTAATCTTTGTTTAACCATCAAAAACATTATATATTATTGTATAACTTCGAAAACGTATTATGAAGTATTGATTTCATAGAATATCCAAACAAGTGCATGATTAAGTGATGACATGCATATGTAGAGTTTTGAGAGGAAATCATGTCAAACTCCATTGCGCATTGGCTCCACGCTGAATGGTGTGGGGTGTTCGCCTTAGCAGCCTCTTGGCCATCCGTGTTAAGCCCCATCGCCTTGTCCGTTTGTCCACTCACCCAGGCCTTCCCTTTGACAATGATCGAGACGATGTCTCCCTTATGTGTGTTCCTCTGTTCTTCCCAGTTGCGAGAGTCTACTCTTTCCCTATTAGCGACCCTCCTTTTCAGGGATCAAGTGCTTTGCCACCTTTGGCGCAAGTACGAAAGTCAAAACCTACTCGTAACTTCAGGTTCCTTGTGTGGCAAGCTACCTCAGTGATATCTCTTGTCACTCCTTGGGTCTTCATGTCCCTATTTCTGCTTGTATTGTCTTTGGTGGCTGACGGGCTCTCTCTAGAGGGGAGTCTTAGTTTGGTGGCTGAGACAGAGACATAGAAGCTTATGAGGTTAACGTTATTGAAGTTAAACTTGATTTTGGGTTAAGTTTAATTATGGGTTCATAATCTCTAAACCCAAAGTTAAGCCTAACTTCTAGAATGTCTCTAGAAACATCATCACCTCCTCAAAGTATTCTAGAGAATTCTATTAGTTAGATATTTAGAGAAGTTTGTAAAATAATCTAGAAGTGTGTAAGATAAAATCTAGATATTTTAGTAGAATCATAGAGATAATGGTAGAATAATCTAGAACTTTTGTAAGCTATCTTTGGAGGCTATAAATACCTCCTCACCCCCCTCATTTGTAATCAAGTTGAACAAGAGAAATAAAAACTAAGTTCAAAGAAAGATTGTTCTACATAAGTTCTCTAAGTCTCTCTAAATTTCTTTCAAGTATTCTCTAATTGATCTTCCAAGTTTTTATCATACTTAGAAGATTTCTAATCATAGTTCTTTTGAGTATCTCGGGGTATTACGGTCTTGGGCTAGTGCTAAGCACTATTGGAGTTTCTTTACATGGTATCAGAGCCATTCTAATCTTGTGTTCATCAAGACCGGAATTATAAAGAGAACTCAGGTTACTCTAAGTATGGAGTCGATGGGTCGTGCTGTTGGATTGGGAATGGAGATACTAAACCAATCTAACTATCGGTTATGGAAGTCATGTATGGAGTCATACTTGGTTAGTGAGGACTTGTGGGATGTCGTTGGAGGGAGTAGCACTTCACCACCAACCGGAAATGCTGCAACCGCAGAAGCGAAAAAGGAGTGGACACGGAAGAATGCCAAGGCAGAATTTGCTTTGAAGAGGTAAATTTCTTCAGGGGTGTTTGAGCATGTCTCAAGGTGCACATCTGCTAGTTCAATATGTCAAGCGTTAGATCGGTTGTTCAACAAGAAGAATGAGGCTCGTCTACAATTGTTAGAAAATGAGGTTGCGAATGCCAAGCAGGGGGAGTCTTCAATCTCAGAGTTCTTCATCTAGGTAAAGAACCTTTGCTCTGAGATTAATACTCTTAATCCAGAGGAGTCAATTTCGGATGCTCGATTGAAGCGGATTATTATTCGAGGTCTATGACCCGAGTACACACCGTTTCTGACTTCAGTTCAAGGATGGGCTACACAACCTTCCTTAGAAGAGTTTGAGAATTTGCTAGCTTCGCAAGAATCACTAGCCGTACAAATGGCAAGAGTCAAAATTCATGATGAATCGGGGAACGCTTTTGTAGCTCGGCGGCAACAAAACTTCAAAGCCAAAACCAATGATGGTGGTCCAAGAAACAATAATGGACGTGAAGGATCTTCAATGGGAGATAAGAAAAAATTCAAATGCTACGGTGCAGAAAACTTGGGCATTTTAAAAAGGATTGTCGAGTCAAGTTTAAAGAAACAAATATGGCAGAATCGAAAGATCATACTGAAGATGAAGAATGGGGAAAGTGTTTCACGGTGGAGGCTGCATCTTTAACCACATCTACACCTAAGAAGCTAAAATGATTGGATTGTAAACTCTGGTTGTAGCCATCATATCACTAGAGACGATAAATTATTTTCCAGTCTTCAACGCCATGATGGAAAAGAAGCTATTATTACCGCTGACAATTCAGTTCATCACGTTGACAGGGAAGGAACGATTGTCATCAAAGGAGATGATGGAAGTCCAATAACTCTCAAGAATGTTTACCATGTCCCGGGAGTAAAGAAGAATCTTCTCTCCGTGGTGAATGCAGTGGACTCGGGTAACTATGTTTTATTTGGCCCAAAAGATGTTAAATTCTTAAAGAATATTCAAGAGTTAAAGGCGGACGTGGTTTACACCGGAGCAAGGGTCAAAGACTTATATGTTTTTTCGGCTTCAAACTCATATGTGGAGAAGATGAGTACCAATGATAATGCTTTTATATGGCATGCTAGGCTTGGTCACGTAAATATGACTAAGCTCAAGGTTATGATGAATAAAGACTTGGTTAATGGGCTCCCAAAGTTGAAGATTCAAGATGAAGGCATACTTTGTGAAGGATGTTAATATGAAAAGTCCAATAGGCTTCCATTTGACTATTCCACCTCAAGGTGTAATGTTCCGTTGGAAAGGGTCCATAGTGACTTGATGGGTCCGACAAGAACACCCTCATATTCCGGGTATCGCTATATGTTGTTGTTCGTTGATGACTTCTCACGATACACTTGGGTATACTTTGTAAAGAAAAAATCAGAAGTATTCTCCAAGTTTCAAGAATTCAAGATTACCGTGGAAGGAGAGTTAGGTCGGAAGATTAAGACTTTAAGAATGGATAATGGACGGGAGTTCATGTCTAAGGAGTTTCTCTCTTTTTGTAGAGATAATGGTATCAAAAGAGAGTTTACATGCCCCTATACACCTCAACAAAATGGAGTAGCAGAAAGGAAGATCAGACATCTAAGTGAGACGTGTAGAAGTTGGCTATATGGCAAAGATTTGCCTAAGGCTTTATGGGCAGAACGCATGAGATGTGCAGCCTATGTCATTAATCGGATGCCACTTAGTCCCAACAATATGAAGTCTCCTTTTGAGATGGTTCATGGGAAGAAGCCAACGGTGAAACATCTCAGGATATTTGGATCAATCTGCTACGTTCATGTTTTTGATTCACAAAGAACCAAGTTGGAGGCAAAGGCGAAAAAATGCATCTTTGTCGGTTATGATGAACAAAGGAAAGGTTGGAGGTGTATGGATCCTGAGACACATAAGTATGTTGTGTCTCGTGATGTTTTCTTTGACGAAGTTTCTTCATACTATGGACCACCTCAAGTCTTGGTTGATAAAGATGGTGTGAGTTCCTCCAAGATCGATGAATTAACTCTCCAAGTATCAGTTGAGAGCGGAAGTTTTGAAAATAAGATTCAAGGTGAAAGGGGGAGCAATAACCAAGAAGAGGAAGAGGAGCAAGATCATGGTTCTATAACTAATCAACGACCAAAAAGAAATATTGTCAGGCCTGCTCGGTTCAGAGACGAGGAGTTCATTACTACATTTTCATGCTTCTTTGCAGCCCCTTTAGATGAGGATGAACCATCATCTTATGATGAAGCCAAAGGAGTTCAAGAATGGGAGACCGCAATGAAGGAGGAGATGAGTGCTCTCATGAAAAATGAAACTTGGGATTTGGTTCCAAACCCCAAGGATATCCAGCCTATTTCTTGTAAATGGGTGTATCGAATTAAACGAAAAGCAGATGGAAGCATTGATAGGTATAAAGCAAGACTAGTTGCTCGAAGATTCTCACAGAAGTACGGAGAAGACTATGATGAAACATTTAGTCCAGCGGCGAAGATGACTACGGTACGCTCGCTCTTATCCTTAGCTGCAAGTTTTGGTTGGAAGTTATGGCAACTAGATGTGAAGAATGCCTTTCTATATGGTGAGCTTGATAAAGTGATCTTCATGGAGCAACCACCTGGATTTCAAGCACAAGAGCATCCAAATCACGTGTGCAAGCTGAAAATGGCTTTGTACGGTTTAAAACAAGCTCCACGAGCTTGGTACGGAAAAGTTGCTCAGTTTCTTCAATTTTGCGGCTATGAGGCATCAAATTCTGATCCAAGTCTATTCTTTAAGAAGAATGGAGGAGTCCACGTAGTAGTCCTTCTTTACGTGGATGATATGATAATCACCGGGAATAATGATGAAGAAATTGCTCGCTTACAAGAAGATATGTCGATAAGGTTTGAGATGAAGAAGTTGGGTGAACTCAATAACTTTCTTGGCCTAGAGGTTGAAAGAGTAAGGGATGGAATATTTGTTGGTCAACAAGGTTATGCAAGAAGGATTGTTGAGAAGTTCATGGTGCACGAAGGAAAGACACGCACTACTCCGATGGATGTGAACATCAAGCTTAAACGTGATGAAGGGTCATTGCTACCTGATCCTCGACCTTATCGCGCTCTTGTGGGAAGTCTTCTATACTTAACTATTACAAGACCTGACATTGCCTTTGCAGTAGGCTTGGTAAGTCGGTTTATGCAAGCACCAAGGAAGCCACACTTAGAAGCAGCGAAGAAGATCTTGAATTATGTCAAGACAACTCTTGGCATGGGTTTGGTGTATAAGTTCAACGCAAAGATCTCCTTTCATGGTGTTACAGATGCTGACTTTGGTGGAGATTTAGATGACCGAAAATCAACTTCGGGCTATGTGTTCTTATGTGGAGACGCAAGCATTTCATGGTGTAGCAAGAAGCAAGCAACGGTGTCCTTGTTTACCACTGAAGCGGAATACAAAGCTTCGACACTTGCAGCCCAAGAGTGTATATGGCTTCGAAGACTCCTTGAAGATTTGCTTGAGCCTATAAATAAACCGGTGGCCATCTATGGAGATAACCAAAGTGCTATCAAGTTAGCTAACAATCCGGTGTTTCACGCAAGGACAAAGCATATTGAGTTAGAGCATCACTTCATAAGGGAAAAGGTGCTTGATGGGACAATTGAGGCATTGGAAGTTCGAAGTGGAGACAATGTTGCAGACATCTTCACTAAACCATTACCAAAAGGCCAATTCGAGTTACTTCGTTCAAAGCTTGGGATGGTTGACAAAATCAAGTTTAAGGGGGAGTATTGAAGTTAAACTTGATTTTGGGTTAAGTTTAATTATGGGTTCATAATTTCTAAACCCAAAGTTAAGCCTAACTTCTAGAATCTCTCTAGAAACATCATCACCTCCTCAAAGTATTCTAGAGAATTCTATTAGTTAGATATTTAGAGAAGTCTGTAAAATAATCTAGAAGTGTGTAAGATAAAATCTAGATATTTTAGTAGAATCATAGAGATAATGGTAGAATAATCTAGAACTTTTGTAAGCTATCTTTGGAGGCTATAAATACCTCCTCACCCCCCTCATTTGTAATCAAGTTGAACAAGAGAAATAAAAACTAAGTTCAAAGAAAGAATGTTCCACATAAGTTCTCTAAGTCTCTCTAAATTTCTTTCTAGTATTCTCTAATGGATCTTCCAAGTTTTTTTCATACTTAGAAGATTTCTAATCATAGTTCTTTTGAGTATCTCGGGGTATTACGGTCTTGGGCTAGTGCTAAGCACTATTGGGGTTTCTTTACAAACGTTGGTACTAAACCTTTACAGATAAAGACCATGAGATCATGGTTAGGAACAGAGTAGAACTTGTGTTCAAAACACATCAGAAACACTCAAGAAGCATGGAGTTGTCGGATTGCGCAATAGATAACTTGTGTTGCTTTGAATGCACGTCATATCGTCCTTAATCTCAGAGATAGTCCAGCCATAGAAGTCTAGAAACAGTTCATAGTTGTCGAAGCTGATATTCAAAATGACTCTAGTTAAAGACTGTTGATCTCTAAACCTCGTGTACAGCTCATAAGCTTGTGAGAACTTAAAACCTGAACCATTCATCACTAGAGCCTTTAAAGTTGTTTCATGTGAAAGGCATTAAAAAAAGAATTATAAAAAAGAACTCACACAAAACAATACAGAGGGTGATACTGATTTCACAGAATGTAACAGACAGAGAGATAAAGAGATAGAGAATTCAGCGGAGAGCAACAGAGAGATAGAAAGCTTCCCAAATGACATTATCAAATTCGAACTTGCTCCCTTAGTAAGCATGGGTCTCTGGATACTTTTTTTTTTTTTTTGGTTCAACTTGAGCTGGTTGGCTACTTCTATAATCAAATTAACACACATACAAAGAGACAAGAGGCATTAAAGATGGAGGCAGTTAGAATCCATGAAAATCAAATAAGAGAAGAGGAGAAATGTTAGACCTCTATTCATGAAGTTAGGAAGCGGATTTTTGTAGCTTCGTCCTCCCATTCCACAACTTTAATACATCCTAGAGGATTGTAATGTAAGATGCGTCCATTATCACCATGCTTGCCACTTCTGGAATGGAGTGGAAGCTTTCTCATAGTTGCCCGGTGGACTTGCGTATGCTTGTTCTAAAGGCGGTGTTGACACCATGACGAGGATGATGGCTATTGAGTTAGGTGTTTACAAGATCAGAGTGAACTCTATAGCGCCGAGGCTTCTCAGGTCAGAGATCACACAAGGTCTTTTGCAGAAAGAGTGGCTCAAGAAGGTGACCGAGCGGACTGTACCGTTGAAGATGCAACAGTCCGTGGATCCGGGACTTACATCTCTCGTTCGCTATCTCATCCATGACTCTTCTCAATATGTTACCAAGAATACATACATTGTAGATTCCGGAGCTACATTGCCCGGTGTGCCCATTTTTTCTTCTCTCTTAAAATCTTGTGTGCTTGTGCATTGTGATAAGATTGAAGTCCTTTCCATTGCATTAACATTAAATTTACTTTCTCAAATATTTTTGTTTATGCGTACAAATTGAAATCCCCTTACGCTTGAGAAACAGAAGTTCTTTATGGGGAAATGTATATGAGCCACTTTATTGGAGAAGTTCTTTAAAGGAAAAGTTATGACTGAGCTCATAAAGATGTCTCAGGTGCTTGAGAGATCACAAGGCTGAGAGCCTTAGGGGAAGAAAAACAGAGAGGGAACTGAGCTTGGATGTATGAAATTATATACTGAGGTGTTAATTGGTATTCCCTGAGCGGGTTAGATCATCATTTGATCAAGAATAAAAAGTAGAAGTTTGAAAAATAAGCATTTTATAACCTAACAAATTCCATTGCATTGTAATGTTAAAATCTGTAGACACACAAAAAGAGACAAGAGGCATTAAAGATGAAAGCAGTTAGAATCCATGAAAATCAAATAAGAGAAGAGGAGAAATGTTAGACCTCTTCCTCTATGCATGAAGATAAGAAGCGGATTTTATTGGATAAGTTATGAAGTTTTGTTATGGTTATTATTGAAAACACATTAATGGTTTATATTCTGAACTTTGCAGCGTAAACATATATAGAGCTGATCCAGTTATCAAGGAAAATCAGAAGTGCAAATTAATGGATATTAGTGGAAAGAAGCGGGTTGTTGCTGAAGGACGTGTGCATTTAGTGGACCCAGAGCAGATGGTCCACTTTGTTACATTGGGGGCTGATGCAGCTAGAGTTTGGGTTGATGTGGTGAAGGTAGATGATGCAGCAGTTTGGAGGACATCAGATGAAATCGAGTATATGAGAGATGCACTTGGTTCATCTATTGCATGGCCAATGGATAAATTGGTCATCTTTTGATTTAAAGAAATTGAGGTAAGTGTTGTAGTTCGTGTGATGCTTGATCTTAGATTGTACATATGATACTATTATTGCAAAACTGATGTAAGTCATTGTTGATTGTTGCAGGGAATAAAAAAACTTGGTCCAGGTTAGCTAGTTTTAATTAGTTTAAGACTAGGCTAATGAACTTATGACTTGTCTTTTATGTTTTTAATTCAGACTTGTGTTATGTTTGTTGAATGATGAATATGTAGACTTGTGTTATGTTTGGTGTAATGGATTCAGACTTATTTTTAGGAATGATTTAATTTCTAAATATATAACAGGGTTGAAATGAGACAATAGAGCTAATACATAGCTATCTGAAATCTCATTAAGTATGACAATTGTGAAATGCTAGTGTAGAAGCATATATTATAGCACGGAATATGAGTCGTTAGATTATTTAATTAATGTATAAATTAGGGTATCATAGCATTTAGTAAAATGCTAACAAACTATGTGATAGCAAAAAATAATGGCTTTTGTAGACGAACATATCATAGCACGAAAGATGAGTTTTCATAATTGTTTTAAAAAGAACAGAATATGCTATAACAAAATAATTAAAAGCGTTCAAAAAAATGGTATGATATATGTACCTATCGTAACATTCGGAAAAATGCTATCGTTTGAGAGGCACCTACGATAGATGCGGATGACACAACAGCTCATAAAACGCTATCTATGACATATGATAGCAAATTTTCCACGCTAATAATGTACATATTTGTTGTAGTGAACGGTTTGGGAATACAGTAATTATGGCTATGCATCTCTATCCCCGACCAAGAACTTATCCCTAAAAGTTTCAAAGAGAAAAACACAACTCACACTTTTCATTCAGTCTTAAGTTTCATGAAATTCCAAAATCAAATTTGATCTAATTTTCAAGATTAAACAAGGATTCTAGGATTGTATGAAAACGTAACACTCTATAAGCTATTGAAGGTCCTCCACTACCTAACCACCTCAACAAGAGCTCTTCTCCATTGCCTAAGTGACAACTCAATTTCAAGCATAAGGACTTTATAATAACAGGGTAACATTCTAAGCAAATAACCTTTAGCATGTACTTAATTATATTTTATGTTATTAGAAAATAGATTNTATCGTATGCGAGGCACCTACGATAGCTGCGGATGACACAGCAGTTCATAAAACGCTATCTATGACATATGATAGCAGAGTTTTCGCGCTAAAAATGTACATATTTGTTGTAGTGTTCGGGTAGTTTGGTTACTAGTCACAAACTCAGAACCAAACATGTTGGACAAAAATCTTTTTGAGGTCTTTTCGGTAAAATATCAAGTACTTATACCAAACCGAAACCAAAGAAAATCGAACCCGTCCGAACCAAATTTTGTTGGATCCTATATAACTACCAAATTTTCATACCCGAGTTAACCGAAAATCAAAAGAACCAACACCGAACGCCCAGGGCTTGACAAATACGATGAAAGAACCCGGATACACCCAATGTAATTCTGAAAGAACCTAGTCATGTTGATAAATGCATAAAATCTCAAAGGATATATGCGATTCCAATGTGAGAATTGGGTTGCATCATTCACCATAAGAAGTTGTGTTGTCATAGGAACATACATTATTGAAGGTTTAGTCATAAGAACAAAACTTGGTTCAAATGACAACATTAATCCAAAGACCCTAGTAGAAATCATATATTTTAAAATTTAACTTTAGACACATAAAAAACTAAGAAATAATAATGGTAATATCAATGCCTACAACTATAACAATAATGAGTATTGTCCTTGGATGGAGTTCCACAATTGTAGCAAAAAGCCAACCCACATCTGCAAAAGTGTTTAAAGATAATTGTATTGTTTAAGATTTTGTATCACAAACAAGAACAAGAAATACCTGCACTTCATGTATAAGCAACCGTCAGACTTTTTAATGTAGAACTTGCAAGAAGGACATCTTCCCCACTTCTTACTCTCTGCCATATTCTTCAACAAAATATCACCACTTTCTCTTTCGTTCTCGGCTAACTTCTGAAACTCTTCGCAGGTTATCTCCGGATGCCACTTCGTCCCGCACTCTACACACACCATTCTATGGCAGTGAGGACACTCCGATTCCTTCATCTTCTCTTCACTCTCGTCCAAGAAGAGCAAAGCAGAACAATCCTTATACGGACAGTAGTATCTTTTCGAACCCAGTACCACTGCTTCGCAGAGAGCGTCCCCCCACCGGTCAAAGACCTCCCTTGGCAGGATTTGACGGCATTGATCAGGCTCGAGCTGCCCGGAGCAACCAGAAACAGGGCATTTGATTGAGAGGATGTTATCTTGTAACTTAGCAGCTATATATTTTGAGACACAATCGTTACAGTATGAATGAGAGCAACCATTGATTCGAAAAGATTCATTCTTCGGTTTGCGTTCAACACATACTTCGCAATCGAACGTGCGTCGAGAGGACGAGGACTGTCCCTTTTCTATTGAGATTGGTGTGAAACAGAGGATTCTGAGATCATCATCTTCGTCGTTGTATTGGCCAAGATCTATGTAGTTTGAAAATTCGGATTTGATTGGGGTTTGTTGAGGAGAGTGAAACCGGAGATAAAGGTGGCGATCACGGTCGTAATCCTCGACGGAGATGGCGTCATGTTTGGTTATACCACGAGCAGAGAGAGGTGTGGAGAAGATGAAACGGTCGGAGTTGTTGTCTCTGTCGTCATTGACGGTGGCTGCATTGATGGACTGTGTGGTCATTTGGTGGTCACTGAAAGATATGAATCTATGATTAGGGTTTTATGATTCTCTTGCTTGCGTTGTTGGGTTGGTTTCTGAAGCGTCTCACTTTTAGTGATACTAAAATCTAAACTAAACCTAGGGGTTATGGCCGTCTACAAAATTAGGTAATGTAGTATATCCATAAGTCATACAATAATTAATAATTTAACAATCTAATATCTATGACTAGAGTCTTAAATATTACTTTTAGATTTTTTGCCAACAACTCTCGGGTGGGCGTTCGGTTTTTCGGTTTAGTTTCGAATTTGTTATTTCGATTTTTCGGTTTTATGGAAAATAAAACCATATAAAAACCATTCGTAGTTCGGTTTGGTTTTGTTTTTTTTTTTGGTTTACGGTTTTTTGGTTTTATAGAAAATAAAACCATACAAAAATTGTATGATATTCGGTTCAGTTCGAGTTGGTTTGGTTCCGGCTTTTTTGGTTTTGCTCATACTTTTACCGAATCATCAAATATATATTATTATAATAAATAAGAGTCATCTAATTAAAATAACTTAAATTCAATTTTCAAAAAATAAAATCAAATGTTAAATATAAAAAATTCAATAAACCCAATTTAAACCAAACCTATAAAAATTAGAAGATATGATAAAAACTTAGAAAACAATAAAAATTAGAAACTCAAAAAAAACTCAAAAAAATCTCATATCATCGTCAATCATCATCAGCCACGATTGTTCCTCTTTTCATGTTGCCTATGAATCTATTATCAACAAAACATAAAAAATAAATATTCAAAACTAGTTATACTAAAATATCTAAATACTTAATATTTAATAATGTAGTTTGAAACTGTAAAAATTCATAACTACGTATCTTCGTGTAAAAAATTTATATACTCTGTTTCTTCTAATATTTTTTTTAGTGTCAATGTATGCATCAGAAGATGACGTTTTCAGCCAATTTTGCAATAATAACAGTGTCTCGACCATAAAAGGAGTTAATGAACTTCTATATGGGTCTCAAATGCGATCTCCAATGTCGTTATTAGAAATTTATGATTTTTTTATCTGTATTTATAGATTTCGTTAGATTTTAGATTAATAAATAATTTAAATTATAGAAGATATATATAAATCTTTATGAGGATATATATAAACATAATTTAATACAAAACAAACATATATATATATATATATATCTTAATTTAAATTGAAAAACCAGAAAAACTATTTGGTTTTAAGTTTTTGACCAAACCTAAAACCACGGTTTTTGAAATATGGTAACCAAATAGATTATTAGATAAAACTATAACCAAACCAAACCACTTATTTTGGTTCGGTTCGGTTCGGTTTGGTTTTTTGGGTTATGATTTTTATGCCCACTCCGACTCCCCTAATCGAGAAAATGGATAAAAAACCCTCATTTTTTCTAAAAACGTATTAAAAACCCTGGACTCTTTTTGTGGGGTTATAAACCCCTAGTTTTTAGTAATAGGTAAAATAACCCTAATAATAATAAACTCAATTTAAATTCAAACAAATCGTTATATTGAGAATAAAAATAATTTTTGGCTTAGGATATTTTTTAAATTATAATTTACAATTTTAATTCCAAAATGAAATTTTAGTCATGAAGTAAAAAAAATAGATAAATTCAATTCAATATCTAGTTGAAATATTGTAAATCATTTTCGATAACATAAAGTGTTTTTTATTATGTAAACTATTTAAATTTATTGGCTTGGATAACCTGTTCAAACTATATCTCACATTTATTTCTGTTCAAGTTTAGGTTTGATTTAATTTTGAATAAAAGTATATTTTTATCACCAGATAAAAGTATTTATTTTATGTTATATATGACATATTTGATCATATTTTCAATTATATATACATATTCAATTGAAAATGTTGATTAATGAAGATTTATTAAAGTGAATCACAATCACAAAACATCATTAACGTGAGAGTGGTAAATTCATCAACGTTGATGAATTTTTATATCACAACCGAATAAATCTTCATTAATTAACATTTTCAATTAAATATGTATATATAATTTGAATTATGATCAAATATGTCATATATAACATAAAAAAGATATTTTTATACAAAATCAAATCAAACCTAAACTCGAAATCAATGTTGGATATAGTTTTAACAGTTTGTCCAAACCAATAAATTAAAAGCTTACATAATAAAAAAAAACTTCATGGTAACGAAACTGATTTACCATGTTTCAACTAGATATTGAATTAATTTTATATAATTGTTTTACATCATGACTAATAAATTTCAATTTGGAAAGAAAAATTGAAAATTAGAATTTGAGAAAAAAAAATAACCTAAGCTAAATTATTTTTATTTGTTAATGGTTTAACATAACGATTTGTTTGAATTTAAATAGAGTTTATTAATATCAGGGATTTTCTTAACCAAGTATTAAAAGGTGGGGGTTCAAAAAACCCACAAAAAGAATCGAGGGTTTTTTATATGTTTTCAGGAAAGGTGAGGTTTTTTCATCCTTTTTTCGTTTCTTATTTTGTTTGCAATGATGTAACTTCTACATAAATGGGTATCTCTTGTACTCAAATCTTGTCTAGTTTTAATATCATTGTATAAATAGATTTGAATTTTAAGATCCTCTATATATATATATATTCTTTTGTATATGCTGTCGATTTAATTTTTAAATAGAGATATGAATTATTCGTTAAATGTATATCTAATTTTAAATACAAAATTATTATTAAAATTGATATTTTTTCAAGATCACTTATGCATATAGGCTAAGCTAAATGGAATCAGAAGCGGGTACTGTATTTTTTATTGTATACGGAAAGGTATGAAAGCATGGAAATGATTCTTTTGAAAAAGTGAGGAAACGGTACGTGTTGAAAACACTATATATATATATATATTATAGTTTAAAATTTTCATATAAATAATTTTGTAGAATACATAAAACCTCTATAAATTAATAATCACTATAAATTAATAAATTCATCTGGTTCCGAATTGGTCCAGTGTAAAATTTAACACAATTCGATAAGATAATAAGATAATATTTTTTTTGAAATTCCTATGTAAATATATGGTCCCAACAATAGGATAAATTAATAATTATAAATCTTATGTATACATACCTAAGAAAATTTTGTAAAATATAAATATGTTGTTATTTGTTTATTCTTAAAACTTGAATCTCGGTGGAGCTCATCTCTAATCTTACTTATTGCATCCACAACTTCTTGTATTATATTCACATAATTTTTTGCGTATTTAATCCGTCATGGTTGATTTTGCAACATCTTTTAGATGAGAAGTCATTGCTAAGTTTGGTGTAAAAAATATAAGATGACGTGAAAAATGCTTAATGAATTACCAAAAAAAGTTATTTAAACAAAAAAGGTGTTTTAGAAGGCAAAAAAGTAAGTAAATACTAACAAAAAATAGAATATTAACAGAATATATATAATATTGACAATAAAACATAAGAAAGTTTAAATAAAATAAAATTTAAAAGATTATGAACTGAAAGTTTTTATCTCTTTTAATTAATAATTTATTAATTTATTAACATAAATTAATAATTATTAATTTATAGATAAAATAATAATTTATTAATTTATCAATAAATTAAAACTTCTATAAGATAATAAATTTTTGTGGTCCCAACATTATTAATTTATAGAGGTTTTACTGTATTTTTTATTCTAACGCTAGCTAATGGCCCACAATTCATCTCGGGACTCTTTGACGACTTCTGCGCAAAATGGCGAATAAGACTGAACAAGTCCACACCTCGGTACCCACAGGGCAATGGCCAAGCTGAAGCAACAAATAAAACAATAATCGACGGCCTCAAGAAGCGACTCGGCGCCAAAAAAGGACTTTGGGCGGACGAGCTCGATGGCGTCCTCTGGAGTCATCGTACGATACCACGCACCGCGACCGGCCGCACACCGTTCTCCTTATCTCACGGCATGGAAGCGATGGCTCTATCCGAGGTCAAGATTCCAACTCTACGCCGATCTATGCTCGTGCATAACCCCGCCCTCAACGACGACATGCACCGAACAGAGGAAGACTTTCTAGAGGAACGTAGGAATAACTCCCTCCTGCGAATACAAAATTACCAGCAGCTCGCCTCCAAATACTACAACAAAAAAGTAAGGGGAAGACACTTCGACGAAGGAGACTTAGTACTTCGCAAAGTATTCGACAACACCGCGGAAGAAAACGCTGGAAAGCTCGGCGCAAATTGGGAAGGCCCCTACCTTATCTCTAAAATCATCAAACCCGGTGTCTACGAACTAGCCACGATGAATGGCGAAGCTGTCCCGCGCTCATGGAACACTATGAACCTCAAACGCTTCCAACACTAACGCTCCCGACCTACCATTTTTTGTATAACAACACAGTAAAACCGAACTACGACTGGCTTAATCCCCCTGATCGGGGGTACGTAGGCAGCCTTTCTCCAAGGATCAGCTATAATATCAATATAAATATACTAATTTTCAAAAAAAAGAGCCGAGTTCTCACTCAAAAAAAAAAAAAAAAAAAAAAAAAAAAAAAAAAAATTAAAAAAAAAAAAAGCCGATTAAAAAAAAAAAAAAAAAAAAAAAAAAAAAAAAAAAAGGCCGAGTTCTCACTCGCAAATCTCCCGCGCACAAACCTTAAGCGTGAAGCCGAGTTTTCACTCGCATTTCTCCCGCGCACAAACCTTAAGCGCGTAGCCGAATTCTCACTCGCAAATCTCCCGCGCACAAACCTTAAGCGCGAAGCCGAGTTTTCACTCGCATTCCTCCCGCGCACAAGCCTTAAGCGTGAAGCCGGGTTTTCACTCGCAACTCTTCTACGCACAAAACTATAAGCTTATAATTGAGTATTCACACGTGACCGAGCTCACTCACCTCTCGCTTAAAGAAAAACAAGTTCGATTTCGACAAAAATTCTTCATTAAAAAGTCGTACAGTTACAATAACGTACCTACAACACCTACTACAAAACAAAAAAAAAAAAGAGAGAAAGAAAAAGGGCCGAACAGAGTGGCCTACAACAAAAACGGAGACAGTCCCGACGCTCGCACTTCGGCCGCATCCTCCGACGTAAACATCCGAAGATTTGTCCCATACGGACTACGGTAAAAACAGTAGCGACCGACCTGGCGTCACGGGGCAATATCTTCAGAAACCTCAAAATCTGAAGGAAGCAGATCGGGAACCGGATTAGCCTTAAGCTCGGCCTCATATTTGGCTTCATCTTCTACGACCTTGGCTAGCAGCACGGCCGGAACAGCAATCCCTTCCTTACTCTGAAGAGTCTCGAGGCATCGTCGTAGACCCCGAGCTTGGGTAAAGAGAGATATAGGACGTTCGAGTTTCTTACGAGCTTCCACGTTGTCCCGAACTAGTTGAAGCTGGGCGGCACCCTTGGCCTTGTATGCTTGGAAGCGTCTAACGACTTCGTCCTTCTCTTCCTCATACAGTCTCTCTCTCTCCTTGAAACGAAGACTCTTTGCTTCTAACACGTCGCACTCTGCACGTGCAGTGACTGCTTCGGATTTACTCTTCTCAAGCTCGGCCTCAACTTGAGCTACTCGAACCCTGCTCTCATCCTGCTCCGCGATCAGCTCGGAGCGAACCTTAGTGAGCTCGGCTTCCAAATCTGCTTCCCGACGCCGCAACTCATCAACCTCTGCTGCAAGTTTAGCAGATTTCTTCTGCTCTTCGTCGAGTTCGGCAGCTTTAATTCCCACTCCTATCGCAAAGTTCTCTGCTTCTTCCTTTGCGATCTTGACTTGCGTATCGCACTCCCGAGCTAGGTCGGCAAGCGCTTTCCCCATCTAAGAACAACAAGGACAGAAGTAAGAAACTAGTCGGAAATCGCATGACGACATAAATAGAATTACCCCGAGTTTACCTGCACGAAGGAATGAAACGCGCGGATAAACGATGATGGCGCCGCCATCTCCTGAACCACCGGCACATCAACAGTAGTGCACGAGATCGCCCTCACCAGTTAGGCGCAGTCAGGTGCGCTCTCAAAAATGGGCTTCGCTGACCGAGAATAGGTGAAGGAGAAGCCGTGCTCACCGCTACCACCCGCGCTGATGCCTTCTGAAGTGGTTTTCTGTTTTTTGGAGGAAAGATCCCCCGAGCTCTTCTTTGGCCTCTTCCCCTTGGCCTTCTCCCGACAAGCTCGATCCTCGTCCCGATCAGCAGACATAGGAGCCACATCTCCAGTAGGCAAATCCTCGGTAACAATGGGAATCTGCTCCTCAGCAACAGTATTACCCTCGTCGACTTCGGTCCCGACCTCAGTGGGAGGGTTGATCTCTATGAAGCCCGGGGTCGGAATGAACCTTTCAGCATAAGGACTTCGCTCAGGAGCCTCAGGACTCGGCATTTCCTCCATATTGAGAAAGTCGTCATTCCCGAGATCCATGGCACCGACCTCTTCTCGATCTCCTGCCTCCTCCCGAGCTTCGACTCTTTCTTGAGCTACCAAAGGAGACGCCGCTAGCTCCTCGGCGTAATCAGCAATGTCGTACCACATCTTCAGAAGTTTTCCTAGAAGAAATAAAAGAGTTAACACACAAATATAAATATATATATAAGAATCGTCAACGGACAGACAAGATCCCAAACTCACCTGATGCGACGTCCTCCCGAGCTTTGCAAACTCTTTCCTCGGACACTTCCTTCCAAGAGATCTTCGCGGACTGAAGAGTACCGACTGCTGCCGAGAACACGTCCGACCGATAGGCACTGGTGTTGTGCTTCGCTGAAAAAGAAAACAAACGATCAGTGATCAAGAGTAGAGCTGGCTTCGAACCGACCTAAACAGACGGGGCTCTACCGGGCTTAAAGTTCCATACGGTACGATAGCCCTCATCCGGATCCAAACCAGATCCACCTCGAGTCTTCACGAAGAAGTAGCACGTTTGCCACTCATCAATTTTGCTAGGCTTCCCCATCAGGATCTTCGACCCGAGATTGAAAGCGGCATAGTAGGTCCTATCGTACCCCGAGTTCTTCTTATGACTCGTCAAAGACTCAAACAGCTGATCGGTCAATTCCATCCCGTGCTCAGCAGCAGGCACGTAAGAAGCGACCAGGTTTTGCACGGTAGTCGGGCAGACCTGTGAGAACGCTAAGTCCCGAGCTCGGCAATATCAAACGAACACCTCGGGCAGAGGAAACCAAAGGTGCAACCTCGTGAAGAAACTCTCATAAAGGCATACAAAACCCGGAGGAGGAGACCAGGGCCGATCTCCGGACTTAGGAACTCTGAACTCGCACGCTGGAAACATCTCTTTGAGCGGATTCAGAGACTCCCACTTCGTCAAGGTCGGGAACCACCTTGTCTGAACGACAGCTTCCTCACCTACAGAGCCCTAGGAACCCTCTGGGCGATCACTGCCCTAGGTCGTCCACCCCGACCATGACCGTGACTGATCACCCTGACCTGCCCAGGTACAGGAGCAGAAGGGGGAACCCTAACTGATGAGGACGCACCTGCATCACCAGCTTGGCCCACGCTTTGACGAGCCGCAGGTACTGGCGTAGACGCACCTGCATCACCAGCTCGGTCTATTCTCCGACGAGCTGCGGGTACCGACGAAGACGCTCCTGCATCTCCAGCTCGGTCCACTCTCTGACGCACTGAAACCAAAGCATGCGCCCCCGAACTGTGAACTATGTCTCTACGACGAACGCTCAGATCCGACATAGACGTAGAAGCCTCCGCACTGCGATCTGACCTCTGATGAGTGAGAGGTTGCGCCGCAGACATAGAAGCTCCCGCGGTAGCAGTTCGGTTCCTCTGGCGACGAGCCAACGGAACGTCATCCTCATCTTCCTCTTCGTCAAAAAGCGTGACGGCTGGATCAGGAGCAGGAGACCTAACGTCGGAGTCCAAAGAACCCCCGTATCGGCCAACATATTCGGAGTGAGAGCTCGATTCGGCTCGGATTCCGCCCAACAAATCAGACATGGTCGCCGGAGAAAGTGAAGAGTGTTGAGAGTTGATCCCGTGAATGGTCCCGGAGAGCCCCGACAAATTAAAAACGCGGAAATGAGCAGAGAAAAGGCGACGCACCTGTATGAAGGCCGATGACCACCGGAAAGAAAGAAAGGTTTCGATCGGGAACAGGAAGGTCGGGATCAAAAAGTGGTTCGCCGGAGAATCTGAATTGAGAGAAAAGCGAAGAGAGAAGGGAGATTAATCGTTTGAGTGATTGCGGAAATGAAGAGAAATAAAGAACAAAATTCGCATTTGTAAACGGCGACCTCGAGACTTGAGCTCGTCTCACCATAAGATTGACAGGGCAAATCATTCCCTATAAAAGCCCCTTGTACCCCATTAATAAAAGGATCCGAATTTTCTCTTAAGAACAAACGTCTAAATTAAATTGATCCGGAGCTGGACATTTATCTTGTCCCGAGCTCTTTTAAATCACTTTCATCTATGATCTTTTCTATTAACGGAAATATCACCTCAATGTTTATCATCAATCAACACAAATCAATCCGTAATCGACTCATTAATATTAGTTATCTTTGATACTAACATCTCTCTCTCTCGGTATGGTTAATTCAAATCTGTTGGGGTCTATCTAGGGTTCGTTCAAATCACCAAGTCACGATCTTTTCTCTGTTACCATTAAATCGTCCCTTTTCGTCTAAGGCTAATCAGCTAGTCTGAATCCAAGAGATTCTGGAGCCGCCCGAATCGGACAAAGGAGACGAAGTATAGCACAACTATAAATGGAGCATCATACAGTCGTGGCTGGAACGATACGGTTCGACTCCGGTTATCTTCTTGTGTCGAGTCTCGAGGTAAGTTGGAGCGAACAATACTCTCTTTTCTTAATTTTACTGATCCTTAATTCTACTCTTTTTGGTTTTACCAAGTTTCTTTTACTTAACATCCTCAATTAAATTTTTTTTAATGTGGTTTTCCAAAAATAATAGTTTTGTAATTTTTACTTAACTTAGCTTTTTATTAACATTCAAAATTGATTTGTCCCTCTTCTTCTCGAAGTGAGTTCATTAGTTTTACCAAAAACTAATGTAATTATATGAATTTCATTTCCTTATCAAATCTTCTGTTGGAGCAAACAACAGAATTATGATATCATTTTGGATTATTAAACACAATTGAAGAAAATATATATTATGTATGCAAACGATGGCTAGGGCCGGTTCTCAAGGGCGATTTGGGTTGGCTTTTTCTCTGATCTAGATTCATTGTTTAGATCATGGATTTGCTGCTCTTGATCACTGTTTATCGTCTCTAGTGTTCTGTTGTTTGCAGATCTTCGTTTCCTGTTATTGTTTTATACAGTTTGGTGTCTTGTTTTCGTTTTGGTTTCACCAGTTCATGCTTGCAGTCCCTGCTTCATCGCCTCTAGTCCTCTGTTCTGTCTTTCGTACAGATTGGTGTTTCATGCTGTGTTTGTTCAGGCTTTTCTTGCTATTTTATACAGTTTGGTGCAAGAATCGAAACCTATTCTCAAGCGTCGGGTCAGAGATCACTCGTGTACTCACTTTTCGATCTCCTCGGTCCTTTGGTGAAGCAGCTGCTTCGTCCTCGGTACTCTGCTTATTTTTTTTTATTACTTTTACTATCTCATACAACTCCTTTCTTGTCATGTTATCCTCTTTAACAGTGCAGCTTGGCGAGTATGAGTTTTCCCCCGATCTAGTGGTACTCAACAAGGGATACATATTTACTCGTTTAATCGAGTATGATCGCTTACGATTTGTGCTGATGTCTAATCACAAAAGCTCTACACGTTTCAAGATTTTGGTATAGGGAAGAACCCATCATCATCCCTGATGTGGATAACTCTGATCTAATCAAGGCAAATCGTCTTACATTGGAAGGGTGACAAACACTAATGTCCAAAAACCAAAGGGTTTAGTCGGATTCATGCCATCTATATGGCCTACTAGAGCTCTAGAGGGATATGGATAGAGCTTGGAAGAGAAATTCATGTTCAAATTCAAATCGGAAGATGATCTTCAACTGTTTTGAAGCGAGCTCCTTTCCACTACAAGCGTTGGATGTTTGTTTTTCAACGATGGGAACCAATTGACTCTATGTCATTCCCTTCTCGTATAGCTTTTTGGATAAAGGTTCATGATCTTCCACTCTAGTACAGGAATGTTGCTGCTTTGAAGTCCATTGGGGATAAGCTTGGTAACATTTTGGATAGTGGGCCAAGTGAATCTTGTGTGCGAGTTGAACTATAATGCCTTCAAGCCGCTGATTACACGGATATCTATTAGGACTCCAAAGGGGGATGCATTTTTTGTTTCCTTTTAGTTTGAGGGCCTTGAGAAGAATTTTTTTCATGTATTAGTCGTCTTCATGAAAACAATGACTGCCCAGATTGGCTTGTCAGTGATGGTAAACCACCGTATCCGAAGGCAGAGGACACAAACAAACTGAATATCCTCCAAAGAATGAGGCTGACAAGCGTAAAAAAGATGCTGGAAGAAGTCAGATCATCCCCCAGCTTCGCCAAGACGACATGGATTCGCCAAAACTCGGCCTAGATCACCAATAGGTCACCCTTGCCATTCTCGTTCTCACTCACCTAAGAGACAACGTAGAACATGCCATGAGTTTGATGTAAATAGAGGAAAGAAGGATGTTGTCCCAAGACATACGGACCGACAATCTACTTTCCTCAAAGATGTTGTTCAACTGAGGGACCTTGCGAAGAAATTATCTTCAAGTGTCCCCTTTGTCTTTAGAGCACAAGCTCAGAAGGATTGCTCCTACTCATCTCGACGTGGCACAGATGGCGATTATCGACTTTCCAACGAGTGAGAGACATCAAAATCAAAACATACATCTGTAAGGCACAAATCTCAGGCACAAGTCCTCCCACCACCTCCTACAGCTCCTCAAGTGTCTCCAAATTGATAGCAGTCTTGCGGTAGCCTCGGTTCCAAGCAACATTGATACACAAGATAGAGTTTCTCCGACGATAATGACTGCACTTGCTGAGACATAATAGAAGAACAAGATCAGTTCAGGAACGCCTTGAACCTCCCCTTCAAGTAGACACATCTCCAAAACCTAGAGAATGGAGACTTCCACTAGAAAGGTTCGATAATGCAATTGTTCCATTTCCTCAGTTTTCAATCGCTTAGGGAATGTGGAAGAAGCTATTAATGTTACAATCACCCTGAGCGGTGCTCCTTCTCATTATTCCAAACAAAAAACAAACTTCTAAAACCAAGGAGAATCTGATATATGAGTTTATTTCTTTAGGTTATGATAATCCAATAGAGGATTTTTCAAGTGTTAGTTCGGACCAGATTGAGAAGACAACCACAACGAGAGCTGACCACATGAATGTCTCTATGGGAGCTGAGAATGAAAAAGTGAGTACTATTAGAAGGAAACCAGGTCCAAAACCGGGATCAAAATGAAGAGTAGTAGCTAGGGTGAACATCGAGAGGTAGAAGACGTGCAAGTCCATCACTACCGGTCCGAATTTCACCTAGGAAGAGAGCTGGTATTGAGAGTGTTGTTGTTAGAAAATCCAAGCTACGAGTCAACTCTTCCTCTTTGCCTCATGTTGAGGATGACAATTCTAATCTTGTTGCTTTTATCAATATGGCCTTAGTACGTTCTTCTTGTTATTGTTTGACGGGTTCCCAAAAATCCCCCACTCATCAATGATTACAACTAGTTGGAACTGTCAAGGGCTTGGAAGCACCCTTACAGTTCGACGTCTAAAGAAAATAAGGCTGAAATTATTTCCTGATATAATGTTTCTCATTTAAACAAAGAATCCCGATGATTTTGTTTTCAATGTTTTTCAGTGGATGGGGTACGGTAGTAATTTTACAGTTCCCCTTATTGGTTTGAGTGGCGGTCTGACATTATTTTGGAAGAGTAATATAGACTTACGAATCCTTTCTTCTTGTGCAAGTTACATTGATACTCAAATAAAATACAAATAAAAAACGGTTTACATAACGTTTGTATATGGTCATTCAGATAGCACTAAGAGGAGGGCGGTTTGGGATGCTATTACTCAACTAGACTTGACTAGAACTGGAGCTTGGCTCCTACCTGGTGATTCTAATGACTTAGAAGACCCTAGTGAAAAACGTGGCGTCCCTCTTTGCTCAGAAAGTTCATTTGTGAAGTTTCATTTCATAAAACGGCTTATGGAATGTCAATTATTCAAGGAATCACCTATCTTGGCGCGATATGCATTATAATCACTTCATTCAAGTTAGTCTTGATAGATCTCTGGCTAATGCCGATTGGATAGAGGAGTTCAGGAAGATCTGAATATCTTTGTTTTAAGGGTACTGACCACCGTCCTTTGGTGACGTTTCTTGATGATGCTCGACCTTAAAGAAGAAGAATATTCAGATTTGATAGAAAATTATGTGAGAATGAGGAATATTGCTTTGTGCAATGTTTACTACAAGATTGTAGCAAAAGTTCTCACTCGGAGACTAGTCTATTCTCCAATGTTTGATCTCTGAAAATCAAATAGTTTGCCAGGAAGGGCAATAGAGGATAATTTACTTATCACCCATGAGACGCTTCATTATCTCCAAACTTCTAAATCTTGGGTTTATGGATCTATGGCGGTAATAACAGACATGAGTAAGGCTTATGACCGCATAGAGTGGGGCTTTCTCAAAGTTGTGCTAAGTAAGCTGGGATTCCATCATGGATGGATTAATTGGATCATGGACTGTGTCACCACATTCTCCTACTCTTTCATAGTTAATGGCTCGCCTCAAGGGAGAGTAAACCCTTCTCAAGGATTAAGACAAGGAGATCCAGTTTCTCCTTACCTCTTTAGTCTTTGCACAGAGGTCTTATCGGGGCTGTGTCACCGTGCATTCAAGATGAGGGCCGAGTCTCTGGCATTCATGTATCTCTTCACAGCCTAAGAGTGAGTCATCTCCTTTATGTTGATGATACTATGTTCTTCTGCAAGACGAATCAAACTAATTGCGAAGCGCTATATTCGATTCTCAAGAAATATGAGTCAGTATCGGGACAATGTATTAATTTACAAAAATCCTCAATCACGTTTTCATCAAAGACACCCATAAGCCAAAAACGAAGGTAATGAGAGAACTTGAAATTACCAAGGAAGGTGGTACAAGGAAGTATCTAAGTAATCCAGAGAACTTCGGTAGAAAGAAGCAAGGATATTTTTGCAGGAATAACAGATAAGGTACGCCAAAGAGCCCATTTGTGGACCTCTAGGTTCTTATCTCTAGCGGGTAAACAACGCTTACTAAAAGCCATTCTCTCCTCTATGCCTACTCACTTAATGACCTGTTTCAAATTACCGATCTCTGTTTGCAAGCAACTACAATCAACTCTTACTCCCTTTTGGTGGGACGATAAACCGGATGTTTGGAAAATGAGCTGGATTGTTTGGGACAAACTTACTCTCCCCAAGAATGCTAGAGGATTATGTTTCAGAGATTTAGGAGCTTTTAATGATGCCATTCTTGCAAAGCTTGGTTGGCTTTTAATTCAGGCTCCTGATTCTCTTTTTGCTAAGGTGTTGCTTGGGAAATATTTCTATTATTCTTCCTTTATAGAAGCAATTTGTACTTTTAACCCTTCTCATGGTTGGCATAGTATTCTCGCTGGCCGAGAGATTCTAAAGTTGGGTCTTAGTTGGCGGGTGGGTGATGGATCGAGTATTAATATCTGGCAGGAACCATGGCTTTCTATCTCTGAACCGTTAATCCCTATTGGCCCAGCTCCACTTGATACGATGGATTAACGAGTTGAGGATCTCAAGGAATCCTCCTCAAACAGTTGGAGGGAAATGATTCACATGGTGTTACCACAGTATGCATACATATTAAGCACATACCAACATGCTCTATCAAACGTAAAGAGAAGCTGGCGTGGCTCCCGGTGAAGAATGGGATTTATTTTACAAAGTCTGGCTACAGATTAAGAACTATTGTGAGTATAAACCAAGCTGAAAAATATTTTAACTGGCAAAGTGTGATTTGGAAAGCCAAAACTTTGTTAAAAACCGACAGTTGTTGTGGAAGATCGCAACAAGTGGCCAAATGTCCCAACGCTCCAACTAAAAGGTTTATCCTAAGGGTTCCTGAAAAATAAATTAGTGGAATCATAAATAACCTAGTACTATGTTATTTAGTGGAACCGGCCCTGCAGAAAACAACGTTAGTCTACCCCAATCCCCACCCCAACTACACTACACAAACAAGCAATGCAAGCAAGTAAACACACAAAGACTCAACTACTCTACTATCCTAAATGCACTACTATGCATTAACTAATACACACAAAGACTCGCTCACATTCACTCAGGTGGGGCGGGAAGTTTAAGACTTCACCACAACACACACTCACTAACTAACCTAGACTCTAACCTACACTCTAACCTAAAGGGCAGCCTTATGCTCCCATCTACTCTAAACACTAAATTCTAATCCTAAGAATGCCCCTTGCATTCTAACTACCTAATCCTATAGGGCAACCTAATGCTCCCTCTTCTACACTACACTACTACCTAAACCTATAGGGCAGCCTGATGGTCCCTCTTATACACTACGAATGTCGTCACATCCGACCACACACACCATAATAGGGGTGCTACCCACGATTATCTCACGATGCCTAGCATCTATCTATAGGGAGGACCGTATCGTCCCTATGTCACCATTGGATCCATGGCCGCGTACATCACCGCTTCCCTGCCCTAAATGAACCCTTCTACATCACACTTAAATACATCCCTAGACACACAGTCTACAAGGATGGAATCCATCTTTTGAGCCATCGGGCGCTACCCGACCTCTAGCTACGCATGCATTACGGGGAAGACCCAAATGATAGCCTAACGGAGCAGTATACTAGCCGTAACTACATATACGCCTTTAGGTACGCTCCAACGTACCCTCCCTACGACGTTCACATGACCCGTAGAGGATTCAGAGCCTCAACGCTCTCTCTCACACTAATGCGCTCCAACGCATTCACACTGCTACGGTTCTCACTAACCGTAACCACATTAGATCTCTAATCTAGGTCACTGGTCCTATAGACCCAAGCGCTCCAACGCTCACACACTACGGTTCTCCTTAACCGTAGTCACGGCTCTACAGCCCTTCAAGCGTTCCATTGCTTGGCACCACGACTTACAATCTACTTGACCGTAATCGTGTCTCCACACGTCATTAAGCCCTTCAAGCATTCCATTGCTTGGCATTACGGCTTACGGTCTACTTGACCAAAGCTACACTCTCTACATGTTGTTAAGCCCTTCAAGCGTTCCATTGCTTGGTACACGACTCACACTAGTCGTAACTACACTAACCTATGGCTTAACAACTCCTAAGCGCTAATCGCTAACCTAATACGGTTTTCCTAACCGTAACTACCGTAAAACTCTAACCTAATCTACGACTCTCTAACCTAATTAGATTCCTCATGAATCTAAACTACTATGCATCAACACGCATACACACACACACACACACAACTAATAACATGCAAACTAAACATGCAAACTACTACTCTAACATGCAAACTACTCTATCATGCAAACTACTATATCATGGAAACTACTACTATCATGCAAATTACTACTCTAAACTACTCAAGCAATCAATCAAGCATGCATGCAATCAAATACTATAATTAAATCTAACTACCCTACTATCATGTACCACTAATACATGCTTCGAGAACTCACAGTGATTTAGGCGGCTGATGTGCGTGTCGCGTGTACTCCGTCGAACCTCTTTTCGACTTTGACTACTTTCCAACGAACCGGGGTCTTGAACTACTACAAACGAACTCCTTCGAACGAACACACGAACGGCTCCTAAATCCTCTTCGATCAACCTCCGGATGGTTGTCTCTATCTCTTGGACATTACTCGGATCTCTCGATAATATTTCTCGGATTGTCGATTTCGTCGTTCGGATCGGCTACGGATCACCCGATCGGACTTGCTTCTCTCGGACCACTCTTCTCACGAACAACTCTCTCTCTTGGATGTCTCCTTCACGAACTGAATCTTCCTCGAAGAATTCTTCACGCGAACGTATCTTATCTCAGACGGATCCTCACGCGGACAAGGAATTCCGCGATCGGACGTTGCTTGGTTTCAAGCTCTCTTCTCCTCTCTTTAGAAATGAGTGAGGTGTTTAAGGTGTGAAGAAAATGAACTAACTCTCTTCCCTTTTATATAGGCAAGGCGACCTTACATGCACGGCGACATGTGTCCGGAGTTCGGCGACACATGGCGGTCTGGCGGTGACAAGTGTCAGCCTCCGGCGACAAGTGGCGCTCCCCGGTGACAAGTGTCCACGGCGGTGACAAGTGTCCTCCGATGATGACAAGTGGCGGCTGGAGCTTCTAGAAGGTTCTAGAAGGTGTTTTCCGGCAATGACGCAATTTTCCGGCGATGCGTTTTCCGCTCCGGTGACACGTGTCCTTCTTCTATTGGTCCAAGCTATTTTTCCGGCGTCCCATCTACTGTTCCGGCGATGCATTTACGGTTCCGGCGGTGGCACTACTGTTCTGGCGATGACTCCTTGCTTCCGATGGCTTCCGGATATTTTCCGATCTCATCCGGCGAATTCCGGTGACTTTTCCGGCGAACATCCGGCGATGGTCGGGACTGTTCCGGCGGGCTCTGGTGGCTGCTCCGATGACGTGTTCTTCTCTTTGGCCCTATCCTTCTTCGGCATAACCACTTTCTCCTTCACATCGAATCCATGACTTTGGTTCGTTGTGCATTACCATTCCGTGATTTTCCTCGATAATTCCCGTGTAGTTCAGCACATTGCTCGTGTTCAGCTTCCTTTTGTCACATGACTAAACACTCTGGTCTTCATACACAATATGCATGTGACTGTTGCCTCCCGCGGTGCTACGGACGTTACCCGTGATTCGAACGTGGCTTCACGGATTTTTGTCGTTCCTTTTGATTTTCCTTTCGATGATTCCTCCTCTTTTAGTCTTTAAAGATTTTCTGTCGAGTCACATTCGTCGTTCTCCAATTTTTGTCCGAACGAATCTCTTCAACGCATGTACCGCGTACACACGTACCACTAATCTTAGTACGGGTTATTACAGTCGAGCTGTGCTACTCCTCTTCCAACCAGATTTCTCTAACCAGAAGTGCAATTTTTGCTACGCGCCACAATAAGTTACTGACTTTAGAGACTGTTTTTGCCTTCCAAATTAGACTTCGCCAACTGAACTCCTTATCCGCTTACGTTAGGATGACTGTGGTGTTGAAGTTGTAGCATGATCTTGTCGAGTACTCTCGACTCTTTACTGGTAGCCATGCTAGACAGTCTTTTCTTCTTGGGGAGCTGAGTGGTAACAATCGAATTATATCCTCATACTGAGGAATAACTTGTCGCATTTGATCTAAAGCTCACAAGTCTATTTCATTCAATGGGGGAGGTCCGATATGAATAGAAGGAGTTAAATTAGATAACCACGGGTCCTTCCAAACTGTTATACTTGTACCATCCCCTACAAGCCAACCTCATCCCATCTTTATAACTTATCGACAAGTGAGAATACTTCTCAATCCATGAGAAATTTAAGAGGACTCAACAGCCTCCATAAAGGAGGAATTCTGATAGTACATACCAAGAATTACTTGGCAAAGAGTCCATCGGGAGCTCTAATTAATCACCATCCTAATTTAGCAAGTAATGCATTGTTGAAAGATTTAAAATCTCAAAATCCCGCATTCTTGGGTATAGTCATCTTCTCCCATTAAATCCAGCTCATCTCTCTAACATCCGGTTTATCGTCCCACCGAAACTGGGTAAAAAGAGGTTGAAGCTGTTTACAAATAGAAACCGACAACTTGAAACAATACATCAAATGCATTGGCATAGCTAAAAGGATGCCCTTTAGAAGCACTTGTTTATTAGCTGTAGATTAAAATTGTGAGGTCCACAAATGAAATATTTGTTGAACTTTATCAATAATGGCAGCAAATGTGTCCTTCTTTTTTCTACCGAACTTCTCCAGTAGTCCCAAATATTTTCCACACCCTCCCTCAATATTAATTCCTAGCTCTCTCAGCACTCTTGTTCTTTGTGATCTTGGTGTTTTGGAGGAGAAAGTTATCGAGAATTTTTGTAAATTAATACATTGACCTGAAACCTTTTATTAACAGTTGAGAATCGAGACCAGCTCAGCACAATTACCTTGATTTTTCTTACAAAAAAACATAGTGTCATCCGCAAAGAGAAGATGATTAACTCTAGGGCTACTGAGAGAAACACAAACACCTGGTAACCTGCCCTCTCTCGGCGCCTCTCTACAAATCCCATATAAAACCTCCGTACACAAGATAAAAAGGTAAAGAGACAAAGGATCTCCTTGTCTTAGTCTTCTTGACGGAATTACTTTCCCTTGGGGAGCACCATTTATAATAAAATAATAAGACACACTTGTAACACACTCCATGATCCAATCAATCCATACATGATGGAAACCAAGTTTTTCAAGCCTTTAAAAAAACCTCATTCGATGCAATCATACGCCTTACTCATGTTGTCTTCACCGCCATAGACCCATAAACAAGAGCTTAGACGTCCTTAGGTAATGTAAAGTTTCATGGGTGATCAGCACATTGTCTGCTATTGCTCGGCCTGGTACAAAAGCCATTTGATTTTCTAAAATCAAACTCCGTAGGATGGCTTGGAGTCTCTTCGTGATTATCTTAGCAATAATCTTGTAGTAGACATTGCAAACCGGTATAGGTTTATAGTCAGCCACCTTCTTAGGGCTCGACCTTTAGGGATGAGACAAATGTTTGTGGCATTTTGAGAAGGTGAGCATACTCCAGCTAAAAAGAAGGCCGAAATCTTGTAACAATAACGCCTCCAATAGACGTCCAAAAAGATTGGAAAAAGCTGCATAAAAGTCATCATGTCCTGGCTTCTTTGCGTTTATAGCAAAAACAGTTAAACGAATTTCTTCATTAGATGGAATTGAGATAAGATGGTTGTTCATTTCTTGCAAAATACATGGTGTTAGAACATCATTTACCACTTCAAAGTCGCCTGGAGACTGGCTCGTGAATATATCACGAAAGTAGTCCGATATTAACCTCGTAAACTCATTTTCCTCATGAAAGGAATTCCCAGCACTATCTTTGAGTACACTTAGCTTATTGACTGAACATCACCCTGGTGTAACATGGAAAAAATATGTTGAGTTTTTATTTGCCTCCTTGTAGCCAAAGAACTCGACTCTGTTACTTCTCAAAAGACTCTTCTTATTTGTATGCCTCCTCTAGCTCTCTAGTAAAATTTGATATGTGCTCTGAGTATGATATGTCTGCGGAAAGACTTCTTCTAATCTATTTTGTGTATCTTCAATCTTCTTAGCACTATTCAAATTTTGTTGCTTAGTAAAAGCAATAATGCTTCTTCTACAAGCAATTGTTTTCCTTTCAACAGAAAGGTTTCCAAACTCCTTCCAAGTTTGATCAATGAGCTTATGAACTTCCTCCTTATCACATAAGCGGCGATCAAATCTGAAGCACCCTCGCCGTTTTGCACTCGAGTCATCAATATAAGTGACTAACGGGCAGTGGTCTAACCCGTCAAACCGCAAATATTCAGCTATGTCTGAAGGGTAATCCTCAATCCAATCATTATTTGAAAATTTTCTATCGAGACGCACTCGAAAAAAGTGATTATATCGCATACCAAGCCAAAAAAGAAGATTTCCTAAATGCTTAATATCCCAAAAGCCATTCTGAGTAAAAGCTTCTAAAATCAAAGAAAGATCCTTCGCAGGCAAGCCCTCCTCGTTTTTCACTATGATCAATGATATAATTAAAGTCACTAGTTAACAACCAAGCACATGTTCTTGCTACGCTTAACTAGGTGAGCTGGTCCCAAATTCTTTTCGTTTTCCACTCTCCGGATGATCGTTAACGAACGTGAGATAAATAAACCTTTGATTTATATACGACACATGTATCAATAAAGTTCGCACAATACAAAAAAATTCTTAATTAATATCACTTTTCCAAAAGAGTTCTAGTCCTCCACAAAAACCAATCGGAGGGACCGTGTAGTGATTACCATATCCCATCCACTGAAAAACATGGAAAAGAGCATCATATGGGTTTTTTTGTTTCCATGAGAAATGTTTTGTCAGAAAATAATTTTACTCTTATTTCCCTAAGACGTCAGGAGTTTCTAAGCCCCTAGACAGTTCCAACTTATTTTAATCATTTATGATTGGACAGTTTTTGGGAAACCGCCAAACCCTTACAAACAGGAGGCATTATGACTTTATGAATATAAGCAATAAGAGTAGCATTTGAATCCTTAACATGAGGAACAAAGTGAACATTCGCAGCTGGCACTGCCTCTTCTCGAATGTTAACTCTCTTCTTGGTGACGTACAATTGTTGAGTTACAGGAGGAATAGTTAGCTCTCTTCCGTGGTGACGTACGAGTTGGAGTTTTTAGACGTTTTCTGGAAGCAGACTTCGTGATCGGGCTTGTTCCTCCTCTTTTGCTTCTAGTAAACCCATTTGACTTTACTGTTCTTCTTGAACTAGGCTGAGAACCAGGCTTCTTTCTTCCTTTTGCAACAGTCCCCTCTGTTCGAATGCAAAAGCTCTTCACCGGTTGTTCTCTACTCTTTGGGAATTCATGTTCCTGAATGATATTAATAACATCAATGTCCAAAGGAGGCAGCTCCTTACCTGCAACTTCTTGATCGGCTACTAAATTCCTATTAGCCTTCGATGAGTAGCTTCCTCCAGTTGATGTTGAAACAATTCCATTGAGAGTGATAGTTACATCTGAAAAGCCTTCACTAGACCCCAGCCTATCAAAAACGGATGCAAGAGGCACCACAGCTTAGCTTGTTCTACTTTTTCCAAGGCTGGTCTTCTCTCTTTGGCCTTGGGCGGAGAAGACTCCACTAAGGGGCAGCTCTATACGCTATAAGACCGGTCTTTTTCCACGAGCTTTTCCCGACAACTCCAACGTAGAAGGATGCTCGATAAGATGTGTTTGTTCAATCTCCCTAATATCATCCATAGGTCCTATTGGATCAGTGCTAATTCTCGTCAGTCTCTCCTTTATCAAAGAACTAGGAGGTATTGTTGGTGGAGGTATTGTCTGTGGAGAAGATGTGACCTGAGAAAGAGGTAACACCGGTGGAGGAGGAAGTAAAGTTTGCTTAGCTGGAAGTGCCTTATTCCTTGAGTCTCCATGTTTATCCTTAGAATGATAGTTATGGTATGGAGAGTTCCTACTTCATGAAGGCTCAAGTGAACTTTATTTGCTCGTTGAGCTTTTTAAAAAAACGATATTCCCTCTCTTTTTCGTTGTTAGTACCACTCGTCTGTCTTCTAACATTGTTTTGTAAATATCCTTGTGAGTGATCTTTAATATCAGGTTGTTGACTCCTTGGAGTAAACCGATTACCAGCCCTCGACTAAAATCGAGAAGGTGAACGAGATCTTACTCAATAAAGAGACACACATTAAGTATTATTACGGTTCCTTAAACCCAAGGAGAGATCTTTAGAGTTTGAACTTTTAGAAGGTAGAGTAACTCGATCGTTCATTACTCTCTTTTCTTTCTTACCTTCGACGTTTATCCTCTTCCATACGTTGTCTTGTATTTAATTGATTAATGTTTCAGCCTTCGGATAAGGAATCCTTCCTACTCGGAGTAGCTTCAATGGGCAAGAGCTTTCCTCATGTAATAAGTTCATACAATTGAAGCAATGCTTCTCTAGCCCTTCTAATTCAAAAGAGACAAACACCTCATCGCCATTAGGAGTTAGAATAGCCTTCCTTGTCACTAGTGATTTAAAAGCATCAATTTCCACCTTGACTCGGGCTTCAGGTGCATCACAGTCCACAACTTTTCCTATATTTTCTTCAACCGATTCCATAGTAGCATTGTTCTAATATTGTAATGGAATTCCATGGATTCGAATCCAAAACAAGATCCTTGAAGGAAATGTGTCTGAAACTATTGGCTCCCAACGTTTCAACACAAACATGCATCGTTTATGGTTAAAAGGAGTTCTTCTCAACACAGCTTGAAGATCTTCTTCAGATTTAAATTTGAAAATGAACTTGTCATGCCCTAAGTCTCGTCCCATTACTCACGCTTTCAGAGGCCAAATCGAAGGCATGAATCCAAGAAATCCTTTAACGTTTTAGACTTGAGGCTTTGTTACCTTCCCAATCAAGGTAAGTCGGTTAGCTTCTATCAAAGAGTTGTTGTCGACATTTTGGATCTTTATAGGCTCTTCACGACGCCAGGATCGTGATCTGGATGGATCAGAAACTCGATGGTTTGCCATATATATAAGATCTACAGTTGAAATCACAAAGCAAACTTGTCGCAAATCCAACAAAGTGTTAAATCTGAATCAATTTTCTTCAAGACTGCATACAACAGTACAGTGGGAACGATATGGTCTGTAAATGGGACGTTCTTAGATTGGGACGTGTAGATGCTGGAGAAACCAAAAACAATGAACAAACCCAAACAAAGCGAATGGACTGTATAAAAGAGTAAAGGAGCTGAACGTGAATCAGTAAGCAACCAACATCTTGTGCATAAACACTCAAGATCGATCTTTAAACGGTGGAGACTAAGCAGAACAGATGGCCTTCAACGTCGGGAACACCATTGCCCGAATCGGAGATTTTTAACAACATAGATCGTAGCTATGACACAAGGCCAAGAGAAGATGAAATAGAGAAGGTTTCGTCTATCGTAAACAAACAAAAGCAGAGTGTAAGAGACACAATAAACTTGATCAGAGAGACAACTGCTGGTACGATCCCCTAGAATACCGCCAACCTAAGTGAAGCAAAAACTGTATGAAACAATATGTTATAGAAAACTGTAACTAATCGAACAATTGAATCACACAAACACACCAATTGAATTAATGTTCGTAAAACACAAATTCAAATTTCATGAGCCAAGAATCATTGAAAGAAGAATAGATTCTTAAGCAACAATGAGTTCATCACTTTCATGGAACTAGAATGAAGAAGAAGAATAAAATAACAAACTCAACACAAATCTGATGAATAATCTGTATATGTCTATTGCGTTCCTTTTACGCGTCTTTGTCACTGTCTTGAGATCCAAATGATCTCCACCGTTGAGCTAACTTCTAATCTTCACCATCCACGTGTCCATCCTTCTTAGCCTTCTTTTTCCTATATAATATCTTTTCCTCCCAAACAACCATGTCGTCATGGTTGAAGAGATGTATGACTCTACAACAAATCATAAAGAAGTTCCCAAATAGTCTCTGTTTCAATGGAGTTGCATTTTCATCTAAAAACCCTCCAGGATCCCAGACTCGGTTAGTTTGAAGTGAAAGATGAGACTGTTTCTTATCCAAATCGACTCCAACCGAAAACGAGTGGTATATGCAACATGTGTAAGAATCAAAACCATGTGTTGATTGAGACAATTCTTTATAACCCACGTGGAAAACCTCAGAGTAAACTGGTTGTTATCAGTTTCACGATCAGCACTATTATGCCATTTTTCTCTTCTGTATTGAACAAAAGTTTCATTGATCTTTGTTTCAAACGCAGGTGTTGTCGTTAGACGCTCATTATCTCCCAGTTGTGGCTTCTGATCTTCTCCCATCATATCCAACTCCATTTCCTCTTGTGTTTCTACCGTAAACTACTGAATTTTATTGTGACTGAGATAATGTTTCATAGTGTATTTCTCATCACAAAAGATACACCGGTCTCTTTCTCTCCTATCACTCAATTCCTCATGAGAGAAACACATCTTCCTCTCTTGCTGGAATCAAAAGCTTCTAATGAACCTATTGTAAATTATTTTGTAGGAATCAAAGTGCAGCTTACCATCATTTGGATTGCTGGTTTGAATGTCCTTAGATTTATCACTAAAGAACCAAGTTCCTTCCAACCAATTCTCAGCTATTGTCTTGTCTCTCTCTCTCAAATCATGAAACTGAAACGCATTATCTTTCTTTGGCTCATGAATCCATAGGTTTCCTTGTATTAATTTTCCTGGTTGTGTCGTTGCTTTGAACTTAAAACACCAAGTCTTTTAAACACTTTTCCTTCTATTATACTGCATCAGTTTTGTTCCTAGTAGCATTAAATCAAACCCTTGGCATGCAATATTAACAACACATTCAAGATCAAATTACGACTGCAATCGATGTGTCCTCACAATTGCAGAAGGCAAATCATGATAAACATAAGGGAAGATCTTTGATTCATCGATAACATCCAGAGATCCAATTAGGGACTTAATTCTAAATTCCAAGTGAGTGTTTGATACCATAAGTTTGAGGAACGAACACATACTAGATTGTAGAACTAAAACCATGGAATGATTCTCTGCTGGTTCTTGAATAGATCCATTCACTTCCCCATCATTCTCTGTACAAAACTCGTTTCTCTCTTGATTTGATGAATCTGTCTCAATTACCTCTAAGTTTTCATCTTCATCTTTATCTCCTTCTATCATAAGAATTCCCGAGTTCTTGTGACGCATATGGTGATCTGGAGTTTCTAACTGGAGTTTCTAACTCGTCGTGAAACAGACATACTACCTTTGACTTTTGCTTATCAATCTGTTCGAATGATATTCTTCGAGGGAGCTTGTTTGTGCGGTTTGATAACGGTGAAGCATCAATTATCTCTGGAACAGTTTCGACCACATCTTGATGATTGAATTCCAATGAATTAGTAAGTGGTGAGGCTAGTAAAACATCAAATTGATGGTTATCCTCCACCGTATTCTTTGAACGCAACAACAAAAGTAGATCGGCCAATTGCTTCTGGATTACGTCCATCATGGTTTCCAAAATCGTTGAGCTTTGATACCTTTGTTATAGAAAACTGTAACCAATCCAACAATTTAATCACATAAACACACCAATTGAATTAACATTCATAAAACGTAAATCTAAATCTCATGAGCCAAGAATCAAAGAAGAATATATTCTTAAAACAATGAGTTCATCACTTCCATGGAACTAGAATAAAGAAGAAGAAAATAACAAACTCAACACAAATCTCATGAATGATCCAAATAATATCCACCATTGAGCCAACTTCTAATCTCCACTCTCTACGTGTAGGGATGTCAAAACGGGCTCCAACCCGCGGGCCTAACCCGTTAAGGCCCTCCTGAACGCGGGCTTGGACGTCTTAAATTTTGTCCACAAAAATAGCGGGCCTCGCGGGTAAGCCCATAGCGGTTCGCGGGTCAAACGGTTTTAACCCGTAACGGACTGCGGGTACACGGGTTGTCCGCAAAAATCAAACAAAAAAATCAAAACCTCCATTGTTCTTTCTCGGCGAGAATTTCTCATCTTCAATCGAACCAAACTCTCATCTTAATTCTTTGATTTTGTGTTTGAATCTTCTTCTTTTTCAATGTGAAACCTCAAATTAGCTCAATTTCGGAGCTAATGATCCGATTCATGCAATCAAATCTGTCTCACAGTTTATATTAATTCTTCATTCGCCGGCCACAATAGTTGCCAAGCTTCTTCGTGGATTTCAGAATGGACATGTGTTTTACCCATTTGAGAGAGATAAATTCAGATGTCGGTATGATTACTATTGGGCTTATGTCTTCAAGGTTGTAAGTTGTAACTTGTTCTTGATGTTATGCCGAAGGGATCACGAGTCACTAGCTTTAAGTTAATTATTGGAAGAAGAGTTTTTGTTTTTGTTTAACCTAAGTTTTTTTAAAGCTTTTCTTTGAGTTAGAGTCTTTCATACTACTTAAATACTACTAAAATAACCTAAATTGGCAGTTTGGCAACACACGTAAAAACAGAGAGCAGTCATCATAGCCTTCTCATAATTATTGAGTTTAGACAGTAGCCACATTCAAACGAAAACTAAGAATTCGACATGGTAATTGATGATACACTATAACAGTCGTTTTTCCTTATTTAAGTTTATGTTATTGATGTTATGGCCCGAGTCTGTTGCAAGTATGTTGCTATTTGATGTTCTGAATTTCTGATGATGATTTGATGATTATATTCTGATACAAGTTTGTTGATGATCATATATCCTTTTTTAAGTTTCTGATCTTGATCGTTATTATTCACAGGAATCACATGAGCCTTGGAAGAAGACACTGATATGTGAGGAGTCTCAAAGACTTATCGATAGGCTATTAGCTGAAGATGAAGAACGAGCAAAGTTTGATGGAGCAGAGTCATCTTGGCGTCATAAAAATAAAAGACCTGCTGAAGATGCATATAATGATGTAGAGAATGATGCAAATAATGATGTTGATGACGATGATGGAGAAGGAAAGCCATCAACAGAAAAGAAGAGAAGGCAATATTCAGAGGTGTGGAACGACTTTGTCGTGATCGATAAGCTTGATAGCGAAGGGAAAAGTGTAAAAAGAGCACAATGTATCCATTGCAAGAAAGACTACGCCTACAATTCACACAGAAATGGTACAAATTGTTATAGACGACATATACTCAAATGCAAGCTTAAGCTTAGAGATGGTGATGTTGGTAAAATGATGGTCAATGCTGAAGGAAAATTGCAAGCTAGGAAGATAGATCATATGGTTTTTCGTGAAATGGTTGCTAAGTGTATTATTCAACATGATCTCCCGTTTGCTTATGTTGAATATGAGAGAGTTAGATCAGTGTGGAAGTACTTGAATGCTGATGTGAAGTTTATTAGCCGGAACACCGCAGCAGCAGATGTTTACATCTTCTTTGAGAATGAGGCAGGGAGATTAAAGAGTGAATTTACTAATCTTCCTGGGCGGGTTTGCTTTACTTCTGATTTATGGACTGCTATCACTCATGAGGGGTACATGTGTTTGACAACACATTATGTCGATAGAAACTGGAAGCTGCAGAACAAGATCTTAGCATTTTGTGTTTTTCCGCCTCCACATACAGGAACTCACTTAGCAATGAAGCTTCTTGAGCTATGGAATGATTGGGGAATTGATAAGAAAGCATTCTCTCTAACTTTAGACAATGCTAGTAACAATGATTCTATGCAAGACATTGTCAAATCTCAGCTTGTGTTGCGGAATGATCTGTTGTGTGGAGGACAGTTTTTTCATGTCAGATGCTCAGCACATATTCTTAACCTCATTGTGCAAGAAGGGTTGAAGGTGATTGGTAATTCTTTGCATAAGATCAGAGAGAGTATCAAGTACGTTCAAGCTTCTGAGTCTCATGAGATCTTATTTGCAAAGTGTGTGGAAACAGTTGGATTAAGTCACTTGAAGGCGGTTTTGGTGTTGGATGTGACAACTAGATGGAATTCAACATACAATATGCTTGAAAGGGCTTTGAAGTTTCGATCTGCTTTCTCTAATCTTAAAATCATTGATTCCAAGAACTACAAGTTTCTCCCCACACTTGATGAATCGATACGAGCGACGAAGATGTGTGAATTTTTGAAGCCGTTTGATGAAATCACTAGTCTTATGTCAGGTGCTACTTATCCAACTATAAATTTGTACTTTATGCAAGTTTTTCAGATTCGAAATTGGTTGAAAGAGAATGAGGATAATAGGGATGAGAAGATAAGAGAAATGGTCATCGTTATGCAAGAAAAGTTTGATAAGTATTGGGAAGACTACAGTGAGATTCTTGCTATGGCATCAGTGTTTGATCCAAGGCTAAAATTAAGCCTCGCAGAATATTGTTACACAACACTTGATACGATTTCAGCAGAAGAAAAGTTGAAGTACTTGCGTCTTAAACTTCGGATTCTTTTTGAAGCGTATGAGAAGAAGCCAAAATCGACATCTACTTCTACACAGACACGACAAAGTGATGAACATGATGATGATGGTGAAGAACAAAGAGGAAGTTTCATGAATTATGGTGTAAGTAATTTTTTTTTTTGTTAACACTCTGTTTTTCTTCCGTTTATGTTCTGTTTTTTTAGAACCAAAGCTGATGTTGTTCTCACGTCTGTTTTCTAGGATTTCTTTGCCTTTCGAAAAACAAATGTGGTTGTTAGCGGAAAATCAGCTTTGGAAATGTATCTAGATGAAGCACCATTAGAAGTGAAGAAATTCAAAAGTATGGATATCTTGCACTATTGGAAAGATAACTCGCAGCGCTATGGAGAATTAGCTACCATGGCTTGTGATCTGCTTAGCATTCCGATCACAACCGTAGCTTCGGAGTCATCTTTTAGCATTGGAGCTCGAGTTTTGAAAAAGTATAGATGCCGTCTTCTCCCTAAGAACGTTCAAGCACTAATATGTAGTCGCAATTGGTTAAGAGGTTTCGAAGCATATGAAAATGGTAAACAAATAGTCTTTATAAGTTTTACATTTTTACACAATCTTAAATTACATATTAAATTCGTTGCTTGGTGTGTTTTTGCAGAGGAGGATGAAAAATTTGAGGGCGAAGATAAAACACTACCTTCTTTCCAATCAATTGTTGATGATGAAGATTGAGCTTCAGTTTGGATGTTCCTTTGGTTTTTAGTTTCAATTTTAGATTTTCAGTTTTAATTTCCGTTTTAGACTTATTTCCAATCAATTGTTGTGTTTTAGTTTTAGGCTTTTAGTTAACATTTAAATGCTAAATGCTAAATGCTAATTGGTTAAGAGGTGTCACTAACATGAAGTAACATTTACCATTTTCCTATTTTTCTAATCCGAGAAGAGAAACATGAAAACTTTCAAGCTAATTCAAAGATACATTTGATTAATTTAATTAATTGAGCAATTAACCCGCGGACTGACCCGCTAACCCGTTTGAATATGCGGAGCGGGCCTGGACATAATATTTCAAACCGCAACCCGCGACGGGCCAGCCCGCTTGACCCGAAAAAAAGTGAAACCACAACGGGTTGGGCCACTTGGACACGGGCTGACCCGTCTGACATCCCTATCCACGTGTCCATCCTTCTTAACCCTCTTTTTCTTATATCACAGTACAGGAACTGAACTCGAGTCAGCAAATAACCAATCTCGTAAGCTTAAGCATTCAAAACGATGAGGACCAAACAACGAACTAGGCAGCGCAGGCGAGATGATTCAACATCGAGATCACCGTCGCCCTAAGTGGAAACCGGCTAGGTTTTTTTTTTATTATATTTTAAACCTGCATATTTACTTAGATCCTAGCTGATTTCATTCAGCTTCACAGCCAATTTAAAAATCTCAATATTTTGCGGGTTACATCTAGTACTCCCTCTGTTTTACAAATTAAAAAAACAAGTTCAAATTTCTTTTATACCTTTTAAATTCATATGGACTATTGGTATTTTTTTGTAAACTTGAGGTTAAATTAGAGATTTTGCATTAAATTTTACATTAAAAATCTAAAATAACACTTATTTTAAAACAAGAAAATCTATATATATAATAGTACAGTTCTCTCTCCGTCTAGGCTATCCACGTAAGCCAAAGTTTTTATTTTATGTGGGACCCACACTTTTAAAAGCTTAATTGATCGACCATTTCCTTTTAACTGATTGGCCTAGCTTGATCCACGTCAGCATCAAGAGGGAGCTTGAGAGACAGACTTCAGGAAGAAGAAGAATGACACGATTTTGTTGGAGATCCACAGTATCTCACACTTAAACTTTGTAACGGATCAAAAGGTAATGTTTTTAAGTGTAATTCAATGGAGTCTTTGCCATGGAAGAAGAAGATTGACAGAAATTCATAGATCTATAGCCGTTTCGAAAATTTAAAGGTTACCTTTTAATCTCTTCACTTCGATTTGTCGTAATTAATAATTCCTCTTCATTTCTTCAACCATGAAATGCAAACTTTATCGTTAATGGCTATTGAGTGTCTTCAAATATCTCTATAAATAAATGTACGCTTCGCATCGATGTCAATCACCAGAAAGCAACCGTCTCTGTGTTAATAATTGTGGCTTCCTCGGCAGCTCCGCCACCATGAATCTCTGCTCCAATTGTTACGGCGATCTCTGCCTTAAACAACAACAACAATCCTCCATCAAATCCACCATCGATTCTTCTCTCTTCGTATCTCCTCCTTCATCATCATCAACATCGGAGATCGCATCCTTATCTTCTCCGATCATTCCTCCTCTCCTCCAAAATCCCTGAGTCAAGCTAGAGATACCGGAGAAAAAGCCGTCACAGACGACGACAGAGCAGCAGCAGCAATAGTTTTACGGTGCTCATATTCAATTTCAATGGTTTTACGGTGCTCATATTCAATTTCAATGGTTTTTAGATTTTCAGAAGGGTTTTGATTCAGAAGGTATGCTTTGTTTCATATGATCAAAGTTTGCTGAACTATTGTTGGTTGTTGTTGTTTACCGTTGGAATATATTATTGATGTTTTTTGTTGAGTGTCTTTTACATATTTGCAAGCAGATTTTTTCGACAAATATAAGGTTTGTGTTCTCTTTCTCTTGGTTTATTCAGGTCTGGAACATTTTGGTAGAAACCTTCTAAGCCATTATGTTATATTGAGGTCATTTTTTTAGGTAGTAGAGCGAACAGGACTGCTCACGTCTGATCTTGGTGCTCTGAATAACATTTTGAATGATAACATCTCCCGAGATCGTGGGTTTAAAGCATTTTCAGAGTCAAGCAATTTCTCCCGTGACCAAAGTAAAATCTGTGTTCGTACTTCCACTTTGCTTAATGAATACAGACTTAATCTTAATCTGGTGTTGTGTCAAATATTATTTTTATTATGGAACACAGCAGAGAGTACAAGGAATGGTAATTAAGCACAACATACGTGCATGTTATTCTCTTATAGATTGAGATATGTATGTAACCTGTTCTGATGTGTTTTTACAGGTCCAGCTGAACTTAATGGCGCCAACTCGCGATAATTTCTATGGGAATCAACAAACAATTCAAGGATTGGTATGAAATCGACCATGACATATGTGTAAAAGTAGCTTTCGCTGTTTTTCTTTCATTAACTTTGGATAAAAAAATCCCGGCTGGTTTTCTGTAGTGATATGATATGTAATCCTTCTCTTTGATGATCTATTATTCATAGTTGAATTTCCTAATTATTAGCGTCCCATTCCTACTGACTTAGGATGTCAAGCTGCAATCATAGTAAAGGTGATCACGTCATTGTCTACATCTAGGTACTAAGCGATCACCACATATTATACTTTATAAATTACCTCATATACCTCCCACCAAGACAAATATGAATAACCAAACAAAATGCCAGTACCATGCAGCTGCTTCAAAGCCAACATGATGCTCCTTCATCAGATGACCAAGATATTGCCAAATACCATATATAATTAAATCAAGAAAATAGTACCTACAATCACTTGAATATACTTACAAAAATATTTTTTAAATTATTAATATTTACGATTTTTTCTTGATTTAAGAAATAATTTATTAATATTACGATTTTATTATTATAAAATTATATAATCGTAATATTAATAATTTAATAAATATTTAAATTATTTATTAATGATTGCATCAATAATTATTACTATTAAATTATTAATATTTACGATTTTTTGTTACAAGTTCATAAATAATTGAAAATATTCAAATTTTAATTTGACATGTTTCAAAATAAATAAAAATATAATTGATGGATGGCGTAAATGCGAAGAAAGAGAAAATAAATGAAAAAGAGAGGACTACAAAAACTGAAAAAATAACGAGTAGAGACAACTTGATAATAAATTACAAGATGAATATATATTAAAAGTAGTATAATCAATAACAGTGATATATAATTAAAGCAAAATTTTAACATCTAAATATAAATTACAAAAAGTTATAGTTATAGAAAAGCTATTAATAGTACCATATGTGTATTTTTTTGTAATGTTAGATAAAAAAAAAAATTTTTTCCATATACTAGCAAAACTAAAAGAAAATTTATTCTATAAAAATAATTAATCAATCGTCAAATATATACCCGGACGTAGCATACAAAAAAATATAAAATATGTATCTTCCAAACATTGTTGGAATCAGAGATATGATATCACTTCACTGATAAAATGTGTTTAGAGATTATTATAACGCGTATGAATTGATGACCACATTAAATTTAACACTAATGTAGGAAACCTCTGCGAGGGAAAAGTTTAGAAGTAAAGTATAAGGTCCACACATAGTCTGAATTAAAATAAGTCTGAGTTGATCATAACCCAAAAAAATATCGTACGACAAGATTAACATATAAAAGAAGGTCTTAACGGTTTTAATTATGAAAACTGTAATTTAATTAAAAAATTGAACAAAATCTTTGTTGTTTGGTTTGCTACAATTATGCCAAGTTTCAAGTGAGATTTTCTTATTTTAGTTGATACCTGTTTAAAATTTTTATTTCTATGCTATTTTATTTTTATTTTATATTTCTAAATTTGTTAATTCTTACTTGTATGCCGTCTTAACTTACAAAAATTCTAATATGTTTTAAACGGCATGGAAAACAACGTAACGACCATTTAGTCAATAGTGATTTTATCCATATGATAGTATGTTGTTTTTATCCATATGATTATATAAGAATTATATAATCATATGGATAAACAACGTAACGACCATTTACGTTGTTTTCCAAAATCACTATTGGAGCATCTAATCAATAGTGATTTTATCCATATGATTATATAAGAATTAGAAATATATCTTAATATAAAATAATCATAAATTTTATTAAAATAGTAACAATATAAGATTAAGGAAAATAAAATAAATTAATAATAGCCTTCCCAATATAAAAAGCTTGCATAGTCTATATTTACTAAAATATTAATTATTTTCTACAATTCGAAGATATATTATTACAAAAAAAAATTGATTGGCATATTAGTTTTGTCTTGGTCATTAATAAAAAATATAACTTAAGGGATAGACTTTTAAAAAATAATAAAAATAAAAATAATTTTTATTATTATTATTATTATTATTATTATTATTATTATGATTATTATTTATTATTATTATTATTATTATTATTATTATTATTATTATTATTATTATTATTATTATTATTATTATTATTATTATTATTATTATTATTATTATTATTATTATTATTATTATTATTATTATTATTATTATTATTATTATTATTATTATTATTATTATTATTATTTCTCATTTTGAATTGTATTTTGTGTTCAAGATTTCTACTATCAAACACTAAGAAATTTAAATAAAGAAATTTTATAGACTATTGTCTATAAAAGATATAAATATGGTTGGGATGTTAGATGTCAAGAACCATTATTCCTCCCATCAAATACAGTTTCTTGGCTTTAATAAGTCCACAATAAAATGATTAGGTAAAAGCATAACTAAACATATGTTTAACCTCACATATACTAATAAACATAAAAATATGTTTAAAATATAAGCATTATATTAAAAAAAAACATTTCTCAAATTCATTCAAACCAAACTAAGAACCTTTAAAAAAATACTAATGACATATCACCTAAACAATTGTTTTCTAAATAATAACTCCAAATGTAAGATTGCACTCATTCAAAAATTGAAGAAAAAGACGTCTCAAATATTAACATGTCCTACTAAAACCTTACACGTATACACTACATCTACCAAAAAAATATAATAAATAAATTAGCAAAACATACAAATACGTAACAAAAAAAAACAATAGCAAACACACCCGCGCATCGCGCGGGTTCTATCCCTAGTAAACCTTAAACAACACTCTTTGTGAAACGGAGGGAGTATATATTAAGTTGTTTATTAATAATAAGAAATTAATGTGTCACACTTGGGTAGTGTATGTTAATTTTGGGCAATTTAAAAGATTACGGAAAATGTTGTTTATTTTAATGTCAAAATGACGTTAAAATCAGGGTGTGTCTTTTTAATTAACGTGTGGTTGATAAAAAAAAATAAAAAACAACAACACCATTCGAGAGTCAAACTAATGGTCTCAAAAAATTGTTTATTTTGCAAGGGCCTTTTAATAATCTTGTATTTTTAGGTCATTTTAAGGATTATTTTGCATCTATATTATCATTTTTGAAGTACATAGGTAAATAATTACGAAAATATCATTACTTACAAGATAAAATAGGTAAGTTTATTGAGAGTATATATGTGCCGACACGTTTAGCCTTCTTGTATCAAAAATGAAAAATATCAAAATCTTATTATAAGGAAACAATACAAAAAGATAATTAATTACTATTATTCAGAAAAAGAAATTCTATAAAATAATTATAAAAATTGCTAATTCTTAAAAACAATAAACTTCCATAATTAAGAAAATTTCTAATCCTAAAGATAAACTAAAATTTTTAATATTGAGATTTATATAAACAAATAAGTAGTCTCATATTTTCTATTTTATTATATAAATTATGGTTTTAAAAGTTAGTAACTCACAAGATCGTGACATGTTTCATGTTTATAGATTCCAGACTCTGACACGTGTCAAAAATGAAAAAAATATCAAAATCATATTATAAGGAAACTATACAAAAAGATAATTAAATACCATTATTCATAAAATAGAATTTTTATAATGAAATTATGAAAATTGCTAGTTCTTAAAAACAATAAACTTTCATGATTAAAAAAAATTCTAATCCTAAAGGTAAAATAAATTTGTAAATATTTAACTCTATATTAACAAATAAGTAGTCTCATATTTTCTCGACACACAAAACACTTTTCTTCAGAAACACATCATATCTTAAACTTCATATATTGGTAAAATATCTCTTCATTTTATTTATTTTTAAGTTATTTTAATTTATTATTATGAGGTTGTCACAAAAAAAATTATTTTAATATTTTTATGATTATTCAAAATATTTCCAATTCGTTTAGTTTTTCTTATCCTTTTCAGAAAATGGCTGTCATCTAAAAGACATTTAGCAAAAAAATTCAAAATAACAACACTATGTCGATTTCAAAAAGAAAAAATAAAAATAAAAATAAATCGTATTCAAATAGAAATAAACCAAGCTATATATAATCAAAATAAATAAATAGTTAAAACTTTATTAGGTTTTTCTATTGGTGAATGATTTTCTATAGAATTTCTCAAAATTTTATTATATAATTATTTTTACAGGTAATTTAATTCTATTTTTAAAAATTTCTATTCAATGTTTTTCTCATAAAATTTTAAAATATTATATTATAATCATAGATATATGTGGGACCTAATTTAGTTAATTATAAAATCAAATATATTCGTATAATGTTCCACAACTAATAATATATATATTTAAAAGTTGTAAACATTTTAAAATTATGATTCCCCTATCATCTTTATTTGATATTTGTTTTTTAAAAATTACTTTGAATTATTATATAATATATAAATTTAATAAAAACCTATTTTTCTGTCTATGTTGTGATTTAATTTTTTTTTAAACGGTTAAATATTACTCAATTGATGAAAAAAAAAAATTAATTTGTGTTCAACGTCTTGCATCTGCTAACATATTTAGACAATCATTCAAATTCATATTATCCGAATGAATTTGTATCTGAATGAGCAGGATGCTTAACTTACAAGCATCCAAATTCAAAAATTTATATCCAGTTTAATTCGTTTCCTTAGTTGAACTATTTAGGGGGAATTGCTAAAACTAGACCCAAAATTGAGTTTGAATGCAAAACTAGACCCCAAATTGAAACAAATGCAAAACTAGACCTTTGGGGTAGGGAAATTACATTAACCCCCTTATTTGCAAACAAAAAAACAGAAACTGCATTTACAGTTCTAACCTTCGCGCAGAGGAGATTTCATGAACGAAGTCTCACAGTAGACTTCATGAGCGAAGTCTCACAGTAGACTTCATGAGCGAAGTCTCACAGTAGACTTCGTTCATGACATCCATGAAGTCTGCAACTGTAATTTAATCTTAAATTTAAATTAAAAAATTATAAAAAAATATTTTGTTCAAAATTTTTGATAGATAAATTATTTTAAATCCAAGTCTAAGGTTTAAAAATAGAATTTCATAAGATTTCATAAAACTAAACCATGTTATGTAAACCATGTGAAAAATAATAAGTTTAGGGTTTGCCAATTTGTAAAAATCTATGTATATATCTTTAGGGTTAGACTTAAGTTCATATATTTTTGATATAAAATGTCGATCTTTCATATAGTTGTTAGATTTTGGATATATTATATTATTTTGATGTCAAATGTAAGTATTTGTTAACAAAAAGTGAAAAAAAATATTAGAATTTTAGAGTTTAGGGCTTACAGACTTCTCAGGTCTCGGGTGAAGTCTCACAGGAGACTTCGTGTATGAAGTCTGTAACATTTTGTAAGCGTAGACTTCTTTGTAGAAGTCTGAAATTTCAAAGGTGAAGTCTAAAACTTCAAAGGTGAAGTCTAAAACTTCAAAGGTGAAGTCTAAAACTTAAAAGAAGAAGTCTGAAATTTCAAAAGTGAAGTCTAAGATTCAAAAAAATTCAAAAACTTTCAAAAAATATTGAAAATATTCAAAAAAATTCGAAATTTTTTGAAAAATTTCGCATTTCAAAGGTGAAGTCTGAAATTTAAAATATGAAATCTGAAATTTCAAAAGTGAAGTCTAAAACTTCAAAGGTAATGTCTGAAATTTCAAAAAAATTTAAAATTTTCAAAAAAATTCAAAATTTTCATAATTTTCAAAAATTTCAAAATTTTCAAAAAAATTTGAAAAATAAAAAATAAAAATAAAAAAAATTCGAATTTCATAGGTGAAGTCTGAATATTCAGATTGAAGTCTGAATATTCAGATTGAAGTCTGAATTTTTATCCTAACCCTAGTTTGACCTCCCATATATAAACTCATTTTTTCTATTTTTCTAAAATCTCTTTATTTCTCTCAAAACGGCAGAGTTATTTTTCTCTCTCTTTCTCTCTCTCTCTAAAACCTCTGTAAAATAGCAAGGATCTCTCCATCTTCAATACCACTCCACCGTACCGTCGTTGGTAAAACGTTGCTTTTATTGTTTTTTTCTTCGTTTTTGTTGCTATTAATCTCTTCTCAAAAGTATTATTCTCTCCATCCTCAGATCTGACTAACCACTCTCTCATTTTTTTAACCATCGTCTTCATCCTACTAACTTATATTTTTATGCTTGTTACAGATCTGAGGCATAACACCACAAAAAAATAGTTAAGTTTGTTTTCTTTAGATTCATACAACAATTTATGTTCCAAACAGAAATTAAGAATTGAATTTTTAATTGACTGTGCGTTATGATTTTTTTTTGGAATTTCATCTAGAGGATTTATTATGAATTTCAAGTATAAATAATTTATGTTGAGTATGATTTCTTAATTTTTTGTTAATTTATCTGAGTTTTTTTGCGTTATTTTTGTGTTTGTATATGACTCTTTGTTTTTCCCTTTTTATTTTTACAGATCTAGATTTACACTGAGACTTCACACCAAGACTTCACTTTGAGACTTCACACCGAGACTTCACTTTGAGACTTCACACCCAGACTTCACTGTGAGACTTTACAACCATACTTCACTGTGAGACTTCACACCTAGACTTCACTGTGAGACCCAGACTTCACAACCACATTTAACGGTGAGACTTCACACCCAGACTTCACGGTGAGACTTCACACCCAGACTTCACTGTGAGACTTCACATCCAGACTTCACTGTGAGACTTCACACCCATACTTCACTTTGAGACTTCACACGTAGACTTCAGTGTGAGACTTCACAACCAGACTTCATTGTGAGACTTCACACCCAGACTTCACTGTGAGACTTCACACCCAGACTTCACTTTAAGACTTTACACCCAGACTTCAGTGTGAGATCTCACAACCAGATTTCACTGTGAGACTTCACACCCAGACTTCATTGTGAGATTTAACACCCAGACTTCACAGTGAGACTTCACAACGAGACTTGACAATGAAACTTCACACCGAGACGGTTCTAGACTCCCGTAGCATTTTAATCTTACATATAATATTGTAAATGTAAAACAAACAATTGTAATCCTCCTTCTCGGATTATAAATCTCTTGTACAATAATATTTCCAATTAATAAAAGTTATATTGACAAAAAATACTTCTTGAGAAACTATTAAATTAAATTTAAGTCTTAATTTAACATAAATAAAGTTGCAAAGTCCTTAGACAAAACTTTGTTCTTGTTCATCTGAAATGCAAAGTGTAACAAAAAAAAAAACAAGTCATAATTAGATAGGAGACTTCAAAGGTGAAGTCTCGCAAAAAATAACTACTGGAAACTAATAAAATCGATTAGACAGAATATAACACATTGAGATGTGAAATTCATACATAAACAACAACAATAACTAATACATATGAAAAACAATTAAAATCTCGAAAATATAAAATAAATACGATACAATAACATTTTTCAAAATGTTAGTGCAAGAGACTTCTCAAACGAAGTCTCCGGTAGACTTCCTCAGTGAAGTCTAAATATAATAAGCTAAATACCTAATAAGTTAATAAAATAATTTAAAAATAATTATACGATAAAAATAATTTAAATTTTTAAAACATCAAAAGCCATACGTAACACACATGTTAGGACAAGAAAATAAAAATAACTAATTACAAATAAGCTAAAATTTCATTTTTACTAAAATTATCATTTGAGACTTCTTGGATGAAGTCTCTCCAACAGACTTCTCAGATGAAATCTGCTAAACAATTCAGAGGAGACTTCGCCTGAGAAGTCTGAAAGTAGGGGTCTAGTTTTGCAATTGACCAGATTTTGACTTTTTAAGGAGACTTCACAGGCGAAGTCTCCTAAAGAATTAGACTTCGTCTGAGAAGTCTACACCAGTTTGGGGTCTAGTTTTGCAATTGACCACAGCTTTGACTTTTTCATTAGACTTCATCTGGGAAGTCTCATCGGTATGAGACTTCGCATGTGAAGTCTATTACGTAATGAGACTTCCATGATGAAGTCTTTTTGCCTTTAGAGACTTCTCCAGCGAAGTCTACCCATAAAGTAGGGTCTAGTTTTGCAATTGACTAGAGTTTGACTTTTATATGAGACTTCGCGTCAGAAGTCTGAGTAGAAAAAGGGTTACTTTTGCAATTGACCGAAATTTTTGATTTTTTTAATCTCAGAATTTATGATGGTTGCAGACTTCATCTGAGAAGTCTATCAATAGTCAATGTTTCAAAATTTCGGTCAAATGCAAAAGTAACCCCCTTTTTCAAGCAGACTTCTCAGGTGAAGTCTTAATAAAAAGTCTTTGTTCAGGTCAATTGCAAAACTAACCCTCTTTTTTCGCAGACTTCAGAGGAGAAGTCTAAAATAAAAGTCAAACTTACAGTCAATTGCAAAACTAACCTCATGTACACAGACTTCATATGTGAAGTCTGAAGACTGTTTTTTTGTTTTCAAAGGAGAACTTGAGACTTCCATCGTGAAGTCTGTGAAGCAAAAAGTCAATTGCAAAACTAACCCCCAGTTGACTATTGAGACTTCACCTGAGAAGTCTGTCTTCTGGAAAATCAGTGAAAATGAAGCAAAAATTACCAAATTTCGGTTTTGATCTTGTTTTTAAATTCGTCGATGGCCAAGAACTGCTCACACCACCAATACCCAAGAAATCCAAGCGTTATTATGCATGAATCTTAGTAAATCGCAAGATCTAAGGATGGTGAATTTTGAGAAAGAGATTTTAGAGTTTAATGGTTGAAATGAGAGAGAATGAGAGAGGAGATCGAGAAAAATAGAGTTTTTAGCTTAATTATAGAGCTTTAACATCTCTTAATTCAGTTGGTTGAAGCATTTAGAGCTCAATTTTTGTTGGTAATGGTGGTTGGGAGCTATTGAAGAAGATGACATTTTCGTAATTATGTGAGAATCTTTGGGTTATTATTTTTCAAGTCCAGCTAGTAGACTTCTCTTATGAAGTCTGCGCTAGGTATTTTTGTGAAAAAAGAAGTTTGGAAGGGTATTTTAAGGCATTTTGAAAAAAAAGAAAAGAGGGGTCTAGTTTTGGAATTGACTTCAAATAAGGGTCTAGTTTAGAAAGAAGCCCAACTATTTAATTATACCGGGTATAATAAATTTTAAACTTAAAATTTCTAATTATTATTACTGATATATTTAAACCTACTAAGAAGTTTAAAATATTATGAATATTTAAACTTTTAAAAAACTTTTAAAATAACACCCGACATGTTATATGGCTGGATGGGTTTGCATGGACATTAGTATATCAATAACTCGATGCTATAACACGGGTTTGTATCGCCATTTAAAAATTATGATTCTCCTATCATCTTTATTTGATTTTTTTATTTGTTTCAATCATCATATAATACATAAACTCAAAGAAAATCTAATATTTTCAATATATATTGTGATTCATATTTTTTAACGGACATATATTACTCAATAAATAAAAAAAGAAGTGGGAGTGTTAAACATAATATAAAGTTTCAAATAATATGAATATTTAAACTTATAAAAATTTTAAAATAACAAGAAGCATGTTATATGGCGGGATGGGTATGAATCGACATTAATATATCGTTAATCCGACGTTTCTAACACAGGTAAAATCCTTATTTTATTAATTTGGAAGCACCACCAATATAATATAATATATAATTATGTTGATTTAGTTAAAATTGTGTTGTACAAAAACTGTCCACGGCAAGTTAAGTCCTAGTTTGTTTTGATTAGTAAAACGAGATGAGAAGTAAACATTTGGATTTAAAATCTTTTTTAAACTAAGAATCTGAACTCAAGGTACAGAAAACCTAAACAGACTTGATGATACAAAATAGATTCCGAGAGAAAGACTAGAATAGAGAGCGACGATGGAGAATCAATGTTTGGATCTCTTGGGAGTTTGTGCATCGACAGCATCCAAAGAAGCAACATCCCCACCATCCTTCTCCATCTTCTTTCTCGTAAGTATCTTATTGATCTTGTGAAGTTCGTTATTGAGCTTCTGGTCACGGTTCTGCTTCCTCGTCTTTCGACCATCTTGCATCTTTACCCCGAATTGGAACGCGGCTTTTGGCATCGCTTCCTTCTGCTCATTATATTTTTCCCATTCCTCTTCTGTCTCAAAGTCCCATCGATGTAAACCCCCCTTTGCCTGTTTCGTGTTCATCAACACCCAGAAATTGTAATGTAATTTTGGTCTTTTCACAATTAAAAAAAAAAAAAGAATGTAATTGAGCCAGGGCATACCTTTCCACCCATGTCCATTTTAGACAAATCAGCTTCTTCATCGCTACCGACAATCTCATGGTTGTACTCTTGGTAACCTGGGTAACACTCTGAATAACTCTCGGATACAAAAGTTGGATCTTTCTCCCGTGCGTCACTCTCCCTCAACTGTTGAAGCCTTTGGTCATCACGCTTGAACACTGATCCCAAACCCCTATCTTTCTCTTCTTGAGACATGAGTTGGGGATCTTGTAAAATATCTGTTTCTGGTTGGACATCATAACCCTCCATTCCAGGCTGAAGGAACTGCTCTTGATACCCAATTTGTTCTGCATACTGGTAATCCTGCCACTCTCCCGGATAACCAGTAGCCAGTCCTTGAGTTTGCATTGCACCATATCCACTCTGAAAATTACACAACAAAGAAAGAAACCTGAATAGGGAATAAAGGACAAATAATAAGTACAAAGCACGATGCAAAATTTGTAGTCAGGGATCAAGATTCGTGAATAAATCCAACCAACGATTAGTTAGGGGAAGCTGACCACATCTTCCCATTCTTGACCAGCAGATGGCTGCACTGGACCATAAGCAGGCTCAGCGAAATAAGGTACTTTCTCCTTGTCCCTGGGAGATTCTTCCATGTCCTCAGAAATAGGACTCTGCATCACATCTTTACCTGGAACTGTGTAGTCGATGCCTTCACCAACAAATATGTCATCATCATCTGTCCTGGCAACTGGGGGTTCTTCTTGTTTATTACTCAAATCCAGATGGTTGATCCCAGGCGGTAATGGTGGAGGAGGAGGTAAAACTTCCCTTTCACTTAAGTTTACAGAAGATCCATTCTCAATTGTAGATTGATTATTGTCTTCATCATGACTAGCAATAGTTGACATCTTTCCTGAATTCGAAAAGTTGCAGTGAAAGTGATTGATGAGACAAAAGAAAAAAACAAAATGTATGAACGTAAGATAGATCAGAAAATAGCAAATTCTATTGCTAAAGAATCAGAAACCAGCCAATTTCTTAACTTAAATCCAACTGTATGCTGATGTGTAACAAAAACTAGAACATGCATTGGCACCACATAAGCATAATAAAAAAAAGAGGATACAGAACCATGCCTACATATATCCAGAGACCGCAGCTAAGTGAACACAATAAGATATCATTAGATAATACTAGTACGGTTGTTGAAGACTAGAGATACTCTGTACATTCTTGGCTCCAAATAGTAAAAGTAGACACTTATGAAACTTGGTGATAAGCAGAAAAACAACTATTTCAGGAAACTTATTTAACCAGGGTACGTGAATCAGGACTGTTAATACTTAAAAATCATTGTTACAATGCAAGTGCAGCTAGAAAATGCACCAAGAGTATGACTTTTACATTATGCAAAATACCTTTACTGTCTTTTTCTTTCTTCTTCTTCTTGAGAACTTTCCCTGATGATCCAAGGCGAAGGTATGACATGATTTTAGCAATTCGATCTAGCACAGAACCATCAACATTGACTGTGACCAGTTCCTGTCGGAGAGATTAGACAGAGCAGTAGTGCTTGTAATAATTCTTGCCAAAATTGCAGCAGTGATTGCAAGTATAACTTTAGATGTTCAGTACACAAACATGTTTAGCAGTGCCAATTTTGGTTCCAGATTAGTAGAAAAGAAAGATGAATTTAATCTTAAAAGATTCTTGTAATTACTTGAGAAAAATATATGCTTCTACCAAAACCTATGACATATAATCAAAATATAAGCTGTATCAATAACATCAACCCTGTCAAAGGAGAGGTTGCAGAGATCAGTAAAGTGGGATTATTTCATTTGAATCACATCGATCATTTCATGTGTAACCATCACTACATATAGTCCTAAGAAATTTCCAGGATCAAGAAGACTATTAGAACAAGGATTCTAAGATACATACCTCGGGCACGGGGCAGTCAGCTTTACTCCTATATAACGTGGTTGGTATGTCATGGGTATAACCACCGTCCTGAAAAGCAACAAATAGAATTAAAACAAAAGGGAACAAAATTACAATTTGACATCAGATAATTGTTTGACATCACCACAAAGGCCTTCAAAGAGTAGACTAAAATCATACTGTAAGGTTAGCTAACTTAACTGAGACTAAATATCTCAAAGGAAACTTCGTTTCATTACACTATCAAATATTGAAAGTATATTCAATTGACTTTTTTTTTTGTAGTACGGTGTCTCTATTTGCAAGAAAAAAAAAAGAATATGCTTCTTCAAGGAAACAAGACACGATAGTCGAACTAAAAAAACTTTTCAACCAATTCCACTTATAGGATTTCCAACAAATATATTAAATCATGACTATATCATTGACAGGGTAATGCAAAGGAGCTTAAGCTACTGTCTTAAAATATTCCTGGGACAAATGTATTTAAAATAAAAGAGAAGATTTAACCAACTAATACTCGAAAGAGATTTGTTCAAGCAGAATACACATTTATAACTACATCCTTAGGACAAACAACGATAAAAAAAACATGTAACAACGTTGAATCTGCCTGAAAAAAAATAAAGAGGTAAAAAGCATTACCATATCATAGACAAATGTCATTCTACCAGGAAGGAACATCTCACTAGACTTGATGATAGTCTGAGGCTTAACAATCCACTGGTAAACTGACTGAAATAGATCAAAGACATGAGAAACAAACATCAAGACATCCACAAACTTTCCCCTCGTCTGCACAAATTCAGAACAAAATTGCATACCTTTGCAGCTGTGGTACGAAAAGTAACTCGTTGATCTTCCTTAGGCGTACTGTCAACAAAAAAGAAAGAATCAAACAGGCCAAATGAATCAATAAACAAATGCATATCATATTACGGTTAAACCAAAACCTACCTAGTCTTGCAATCATCATCTTCACCATCAGGTTTCTTGTCAATTTCGCTGCGCACTTTGTTCAACAGAGCATAATCCAACCCCTTAACCAAATGGGTATGCTCAACATCACCTACCCATATTAGACACACAAACATAAGCACCTCAAGAAAACCATACTAAGATCAAAAACTGATTCTGCACATTTGGAGACCTAACACTAACCTCCAAGATACTTGCTGTTCTCAATAGATAGCTTTAGTGCATCAGCAGCACTACAAAAACAGAAAATTAGAGAAACCCAATCAGGATTATAAAGATAATTATATAAAAGACTAATCAGAAAAAAGAAAAACGAGACTTACCGGAGATCGACAGCTCCGGGAGGAGCAACGGCATGGAATGAACCAAGCTCTGTAGGATCATAATCAGGATTCTGATTCTCTCTTCGTTCTTTAGCACGGTCTCTGTACTTTTGATTATCTGATTCCTCTAATTTCTCCTCCCTTTGAAGAAAAAGGTCATTAAATTTAAGATCTTCTCATGTAAAGACCCTAGATTGTAAAAAAGCGACGATTACTGACCTCCGACGAGCGATCTTCTCCTTGTAATGAGATTTTGAGGAAGTCATTAGATTCGATATCACCTGTTGTCCTGAAACTGAGGAAATCGATTTTGACCTCTGTTCTGAATAATCTAAAACAGTGTTCTCCGATATCACGGCGATTAAGCCGTATGAATGGATATGGAATATCGCCTCAGTATAATTTTAACGATACTAGGAATAAGACTGGTACTTTCTTAGCATTATGTTTTTTTATGTAGTTTTTACTTTAAACTTGATATTGTAATGTTTGTGAAAATGCTAATTTTTAAAATGATAAATTTATTGATTTAGATATATTGCAATATATATGTTTATATAAAAATTATTAATATTTTTTAATGTTAATGTGACTTTCTTTTTTGTTCGTCGCTAAATGGTGTTTATCTCCGCTAAAAGGTTTTTTACGTTCCGTGTTTTATCTTTTACCTTTTGTCGCCGCTTTGTTTTAGAGAAGATTTTACAAAGACATCGTATTCTTAAGTTCTAATTAAGTAATTAATGAAACATTGCTAAGCTTTTTATTTCTTCGACTAATAAACTTGTATTTTTTCAAAACTTGACGTCGTCATCTTTCAAGTCTTTGTTTATAAATCTCTTGTGTTGCGTGTAACAATTTCTCTCTGTGATATCTCCAACACTTGTTTCATAAACTGAAAGGATTAATAACATCACAATGGAGTAACATTGTTACAAATAGTTTTCGTAATTGATAAGCGGTAGCCTATTATGATGCATCTTTCATTACTTCATTCCATTCTTTGTCGTCATCTAGTAAATTAATAGCATCATAAATTTCTTGGAAAGTTTTAAATTGGATTTCAACAATCGGTTTAAGCTGAGATAAAATTTTAAGAAGCAGTTTTATATAGTTTAATTCACTAGATAATTGGTGAACTTGAACTATTCTTTTTCTTTGGATTGTGAGACATGGTTTGTTTCTTGTCCAAATCTTATCTTTTGTATTCCATATATACCCTATTGAATTTTGGGCATATACCTCTTTATTCTGTTAGATAAAAAAGTGACTTTCATTATTATTTATTTCTATTTGAATCGTTAGAAGTCATATTTTCTTTAGAGAACCAATATGTAATAAACTAAAACCAACATAATCTTTATTATTTAACATATTGGCCCCAAGGGAAGAGAATTGGTGGTTTGACCTTTTCATGCTCTTTTTCGTCCGATATGAAGTTGGTGTTATTGAAAATTTTGCAATCTTGTAAAAGATTTCTTTGACTTGAAGATTTTTGGAAGTATCTTTTTTCGGTAATCTTCGTTTGAAAACACACACTGCAACTATCACCTGTTAATATTTAGAGAAGACCAATGATTTTTTGGGTAAGTTAACAAAATTTACAGAAATAAACTTCCGATCTTACTAAAATTGGCGATTTTATTATAGTTAATCGTATGAAAATTACCATTGTGTTGGTTTTGAAGTTGATAGCCACCTTATAAACGAATAAATTTAAGGAAATGTCAAGACTTCGAAGAAAATGGAGAAGATTTTTTTAAAAAGACTACTGGTATATCTTACCTTTCACAGTCGGTGACGGCAGAATAGTGTTTGTTCAGGTGGAGGTATGTCTGATATGATTATGTTTCTCGATCATTTTTTCCTATAGCATAAGAGTGTATACTTAGAAGAGAGTAATAAGATTTTATGTGTGGTGAAAAGTTTTGAAGGGATTATTTATAGTAATTTTTTGGTCAAAATTTATGAATAGTATGTGTATTTATTTATTGATATTAGAAAAGTTTATTAATGACCCCTTGAAAACTAAGGGGATCGCTAAAATTAGACCCAAAATTCAATATGAATGCAAAACTAGACCTCAAATTGAAACAAATGCAAAATTATACCAAAAGGATAGGGAAATTACATTAACTCACTTATTTGAAAAAAAAAACAGAAACTGCAATTACAATTCTAACCTTCGCACGACGGAGACTTCATGAACGAAGTCTCACACTAGACTTCGTCCATGACATCCATGAAGTCTGAACCTTAATTAAACCATAGATTTAAATTAGAAAAATACTAAAAAATAATTTGAATGTAATTTCTTGTACAAAAAATAAGATTATCCAAATATGAACTTTATAAATTAAATTTTTTGAAACTTTCATAAAATTAAATCATGTTAGGTTGATTATGTTCTAGAAAACCATAAACAGTCGCAGACTTCACTAGCGAAGTCTGCAACCGTAACTAAATCTTAAATTTAAATTAAAAAAATTATAAAAAAATATTTTGATAAAAATTTTTGATAGATAAATTATTTTAAATCAAAACCAAATGTTTAAAAATAATATTTCATAAAACTAAGCCATGTGATGTAAAACATGTGATGCATAATAGGTTTAGGGTTTGTCAATAGGTAAGAATCTATGTATATATCTTTAGGGTTAGACTTAAGTTCATATTTTTTTTTTATATAAAATGTTGATATTTCATATACTTGTTATATTTTAGATATATTATATTATTTTGATGTCAAATGTAAGTATTTGATAACAAAAAGTGAAAAATATGAGAATTTTAGAGTTTAGGGCTTACAAACTTCTCGGATCTCGGGTGAAATCTCATAGGAGACTTCATGTATGAAGTTTGTAACATTTTGTAAGCGTAGACTTCTATGTAGAAGTCTAAAATTTCAAAGGTGAAGTTTGAAATTAAAAATATTTCAGAATTTTCAAAAAATTTGGAAAATATTCAAAAAAATTCAAAAAATTCAAAATTTTTTGAAAAATTTTAAATTTCAGAAGTCAAGTCTCAAATTTTAAAGGTGATGTCTAAAATTTCCAAACAATTCAAAAAAATTTTGAAAAAATTAAAAATAAAAATCGAAAAATTTCAAAAAAGTCCGAAAAATTCAAAAAAATTCAAATTGTTTTGAAAAATTTTGAATTTCAGAGATGAAGTCTGAAATTTCAAAGATGAAATCTGAAATTTCAAAGGTGAAGTCTGAAAGTTCAATGATGAAGTCTAAATTTCAAAAAAAAATCAAAATTTTCAAAAAAATTTCAAAAAAATTGAAAAATTTCGAAAAAATAAAATTTCAGAGGTGAAGTCTGAAATTTCAACGAAGAAGTCTGAAATTTCAATGAAGAAGTCTGAAATTTCAATGAAGAAGTCTAAATTTCAAAAAAATTCAAAAAAAATTCAAAACAAATTCAAAAAAAATTCAAAAATTAAAAAAAACCAAATTTTTTTGAAAAATTATAAAAAAAATCGAAAAAATTCAAAATTATTTGAAAAATTTTGAATTTCAAAAGTGAAGTCTGAAATTTCAAAGATGAAATCTGAAATTTTTATAGGCGAAGTCTGAGATTTAAAAAAAAATTTGAAATAGTTAAAAAAATTCGAAAAAATTCGAATTTTTAACGTGAAGTCTGAAATTTCAAAGAAGAAGTCTAGAATTTTAAAGGTGAAGTCTGAAATTCAAAATTGAAGTGTGAACTTTTAACCTAACCTTAGTTTTACCTCTCATATATAAACTCAATTTTTCTATTCTTCTCTAACCTCTCTCTTTCTCTCAAAAACGGTAGAGCACTCTCTCTCTCTCTCTTTCTCTCTCTCTTTCTCTCTCTCTCTCTTCTCCGGCGAGGTCTACCCATAAAGTAGGGCCTAGTTTTGCAATTGACTAGAGTTTGACTTTTACATGAGACTTCGTCTGAGAAGTCTGAGTAGAAAATGGGTACTTTTGCAATTGACCAAAATTTTTTATTTTTTTAATTCTAGAGTTTCTGATGGTTGCAGACTTCATCCAATAAGTCTGTCAATAGTCAATGTTCAAAATTTTGGTCAAATGCAAAAGTAACCCCTTCTTCACGCAGACTTCTCAGGTGAAGTTTTGATAAAAAGTCTTTGTTCAGGTCAATTGCAAAACTAACCCCCTTTTTCGCAGACTTCACAGGAGAAGTCTAAAATGAAAGTCAAACTTACAGTCAATTGCAAAACTAACCTCTTGCACGCAGACTTCATAGGTGAAGTCTGAAGACTGTTTTTTTTTTTTTTAAAGGAGAACTTGAGACTTCCATCGTGAAGTCTGTGAAGCAAAAAGTCAATTGCAAAACTAACCCCTAATTGACTATTAAGACTTCACATGAGAAGTCTACCTTCTAGAAAATCAAAGAAAAGGAAGCAAAAATTACCAAATTTCAGTTAGAGCTTGTTTGTAGCTTCGTCGACGGCCAAGAACTGCTCACACCACCAATACTTAAGAAACCCAAGCGTATTATGCATGAATCTAAAGGGTTAAACCAGACCCAAAAATATTAAATATCCGAATGGGTTCTAAAGGGTTAAACCCGAAAATCCAAAAAATCTGAATTGAACATGAACGGATATCCTAACGCCCATGCCTACACTTTTCTAGCCCACAAATCAATGGGTAAGTGTGTAACACCCGAGATCCTCAATAGGATCGTCGGATGAGACTTAGTCCGAGAAAAGATGAAGGAAAACTCGGACAAGTCTAATAAGAGCTACCATTAGCTCGGAAACCATGAAAAACGAAGGAAAAACCACGAGATTACGAGCTAACTAGCTGAATGATCGAGCTAAGCAGCTGGACGTCCGAGCTAAGTAGCTGGACCAGCTGTCGGGAAGCTCAGCTCCGATGGTCGAGCTGGAAGGTAGCTGACCGAGCTAGGTCAGCTAATGAACTGTCTAGCTAGTGAGACGGTTGGGGACTAAGGTGGTTGACGCGAATCATCGAACATGGCAACGGTTATTCGAAGAATAACCAAAGTGACGCGTATCATCGAACGGTTATTCGACAAAGGGACGCGTATCATCGAACGGTTATCGATTTTATAACGAATCGGTGCCAAGGAAGGAGCGTGTTTGGGAAACCGTTAGGTGGCGGTTTCTTCCATCGAACACTATAAAAATTAAGGTTCTGTCACATTTTCAACACAGAAAACTTACACCGAAGAACACAGAAATAAAACAATAGTCACAAAAATACGAAGGAAACATCGAGGAAAGCGAAATCTTCGAGGAATTTCTCGGATTCTTCGTGAAGGCTTGGCAGAACGCCTAGACCGGCGACTACGACAGGAGGTGAGTTCACCGTGGCTTTGTGCTCGGTGAAAGCAGCCAAAGGCTGGACGGTTTGTCGAGAATTCCACTAGGAATTATGTTCGGATTAGTGGGTTCAAGGGATTATTCATATTTCTGCATATTTATTCGTTGAAAACCTTGTTATTCTTGTATTTGTTTAACTTGGTTCGAATATTTATAAAGACCAAGGCTACTGCGTGGCGAGTGTTGGAAACGGAAATGGATCCGCCAATACTTCGACCAAATTCTCGCAGATTCCTTTGGATCTAACATTCTCATCGAACGTAAATCATGGAAAAACTTAGTGTGCATCAATTCTCTAAGTTAAAAGTGGAAATACTTACGTTCTTTGGGATCTTTCAGGAGAAGGAAATGAACGTGGAAAGGAAAAGGTTTAGGCGCGGATTCATGGCCGAAAAGATGGGTGGTGATGCAAACTGGGTAGTTAGGATCGATGTTAACTTGTAATAGCTTATAGCAAACTCTCAAGTGTATCGAATCCTTATCTTATTTAATAAAATCCAGTTTGATTGTTAATTTCTCTAACAAGCGAATCTCAGAATAAAACGAACATTGTTTAAGGAAAAGAACTTAAAAATTGACTAAGTATCCGAAGGCTTAGCGGATAATGGAAGAAAACCTCCACGGACTTAGTGAGTCCGGGATAGGGTTTTACAGTTGGTATCAGAGCATGCTTGTTTCCTAGGACGGTTAGTTGGGAATGGGATCACCACTCATCGGCTAATGGATCTCGCGGTAGATATTGCTTTCTTACTTACGGTTTATATGATTATACCGTGACTAATATGCGAGTTTGCAGATGGGTAAGAAAGACAAATCGGGAAAAAGCAAGAAAGACAAAGGCGTTGTCGAAGAGATGCGAGTCACTTAGGAGACAAGGGTCGAGGCAACAAGGAAAGAACAAATTCCAACCGGACCTGTGGTTGGTCAAACATCGAGCCCTCCGGTTCTTCAAACTCCGGATGGTTTACAAGATGTTCGTAACATTACTAACCGCGAAGACGATGCCGAAGGATCAACATCGAATCTTCCATCGGACGCGGGAATTGTCGTGGGAAACGGAGGAGAGAATTCGAACATTCTTCTGTCAGCCCAGGAACAATGGGAAACCATGAAAGCAATGATGGCACAGTTAGCCTCATTGACTAAGGCACTTGTACCGGATCCTGTGGTACCAGTGATGGAGAAACAATCCGAGGCGGACGTGGTGGAAATTGTTTCTCTGAGGAAATCCTCGAGAATGAGGGGGGATTATCTGAATTTGCTGGAGCATGTCTCAAAACTTGGGACAAAGCACTTTAAAGGAAGTGCAGATCCGATTCAGGCAGATGAGTGGAGGAGTCACCTTAAGAGAAATTTTGACTCCACTCATTGCCCGGAGGATTACCGTAAGGATATCGCGGTTCACTTCTTAGAAGGCGATGCACACAGCTGGTGGTTGACTATCGAAAAACGTAAAGGTGATCGAATCCGAACCTTTGCCGATTTTGAGGAAGAATTTAACAAAAAGTTCTTTCGACGCGAAGCGTGGGACAGACTTGAGTGCGCTTACCTTGAATTGGTACAAGGAGAGATGACCGTGCGTAAATACGATGAAGTATTCAATCGCTTAAGGCGTTATGTCGGAAGGGAATTGGAAGAGGAACAAGCGCAAGTGCGCCGTTTCATCCGAGGACTAAGGATTGAAATCCGCAACCACTGTTTGATCCGTACCTTTAACTCGGTATCAGAGTTAGTGGAGAGGGCCGCGATGATTGAAGTCGGGATTGAGGAAGAAAAGAAGATGAAACATGAAAAATTCATCAATCGGTCTGCCCATCCGAACAAGACCGACAAAAAGCGGAAGTGGGACAAGGTTCAAGACACTAAGTCAGAGATTAAGAGAAGGACTGTAAGGTTTGTGGGAAGAATCACCCGGGAACTTGCTGGAAGGCCATGGGTGCTTGTGTCCGATGCGGAGGCAAGGATCATGGAATCCAAAACTGTCCGCGAACCAAACCAGAACAACCGAAAGTTAACAACGATGATGGTAGGACCTGTTACCATTGCGGGAAAACTGGGCACTACAAGCGGGAATGTCCGAAGCTTGAGGCAGAAAGGCGTGTCAGACAAGGTGCAAGTCGTGAAAGATACGCACTGCCGCCACCGCCGAGGAGTCTAGCAATAACTCCACGCGTTTACGAATTTTCTGAAGAACCGACTACTGCCCAGAACTTCAAAGCGATCACTGGTAAGTTATCGTAATATTCGGTTCAATTCGTGCGTTGCATCACATTGCATAAATGCATAAAAAGGGGATGGGGGTACTTAGCATTCTAGAGAATGTGTAGGGACCTTGAATATTGGTGGTGTAGAAACCAACACCTTATTCGACTCCGGAGCCACACATTATTTTGTGAGTCCGGAGATGGTTAAAAAGGGTGGGTACCGAAAAGTATCAAACACCGAATAAGTAAAAATTCGAACAGCCGGCGGACAAGTATTGGATCCGACCGGAATTGTTAAAAATATCTCAGTTTATATCGACGGTGTCAATATGCCAACTGAACTGATCGTGGTTCCACTCGAGAAATATGAAATTATCTTGGGGATGGACTGGTTGGGTAAGTATAAGGCACATATAGATTGTCACCGTAGAAGAATAAAATCCGAGAGGGATGAAGGAATGATAGAATTCCGAGGAATCAAAGTGACTTCGGGAAGTTTGGTAATCTCGGCAATCCAAGCAGAACGGATGCTCGAGAAAGGGTGTGAGGCATACATAGCCACGATCACCACAAACGAAGTCGGGGAAAACTTGGAATTAAAAGATATTCTGGTTGCAAACGAGTTCGAGGATGTGTTCGAGACGGTGAGTGGCGTGCCACCAAACCGATCTGATCCGTTCACCATTGAACTTAAGCCAGGAACAACTCCGATCTCCAAGGCTCCTTATCAAATGGCTCCAGCGGAAATGGCTGAGCTAAAGAAGCAATTGGGGGAGTTGCTGGACAAAGGATTTATAAGGCCGAGTAACTCGCCATGGGGTGCACCGATCTTGTTTGTCAAGAAAAGGATGGTAGCTTTAGGCTATGCATCGATTACCGAGGGTTTAACCGGGTGACAGTGAAGAATAAGTACCCATTACCCCGGATAGACGAACTGATGGATCAACTCGGAGGCGCAAAGTGGTTCTCAAAAATTGACTTGGCCTCGGGTTACCACCAAATTCCGATCGAACTATCGGATATTCAGAAAACAGCTTTCCGAACGCGGTACGACCACTTTGAATTTGTGGTGATGCCCTTCGGATTAACCAATGTACCAGCAGCCTTCATGAAGATGATGAACAGTGTTTTCTGAGAATTCCTTGATGACTTCGTTATAATCTTCATCGATGATATCCTAGTCTACTCGAAGGATCAAGAAACGCATGAGAATCATCTAAGGATTGTGTTGGAGCGGTTGAGGGAGCATAAACTTTATGCAAAGTTGAGCAAATGCTCATTTTGGCAAAGGAGTATAGGATTCCTCGGGACACATCGTGTCTGATCAAGGCGTATCCGTGGATCCGGAGAAGATCAAGTCAATAAAAGATTGGCCACAACCAAGGAATGCCACCGAGATTAGGAATTTTCTCGGATTGGCAGGATACTATCGAAGATTCGTGAAAGGGTTTGCGAGTATGGCTTAACCCATGACTCGTTTAACCAGAAAGGATACTAAGTATCAATGGTCGGAGGAGTGTGAGGAATGCTTCGCCAAGTTAAAGACCATGTTGACAAGTGCTCCGGTGTTGGCCTTACCGGAAGCAAATGAACCCTACATGGTTTACACGGATGCATCCATAACAGGCCTAGGATGTGTACTAATGAAAAAGGGAAGAGTGATCGCATATGCCTCAAGGCAATTGCGAAAACATGAGGCAAATTACCGTACGCATGATCTGGAAATGGCCTCGGTGGTATTTGCTCTAAAGATTTGGCGGTCCTACTTATACGGTGCCAAAGTCCAAATCTTCACCGATCACAAAAGTCTCAAATACATATTCACCCAGCTAGAACTGAACCTTAGGCAAAGAAGGTGGATGGAGTTTGTGGCGGATTATGACTTGGATATTGCGTATCACCCCGGAAAAGCAAACCAAGTCGCGGATGCCTTGAGTCGACGCCGGTTCGAAGTTGAAGCGAATAAAAACCAAGAAGCCTTGGTAAACATGATCGAGACTTTGCATTTGAGTGCATTGTCGAAAGAGTACGAACCATTAGGACTGGAAGCAGCGGACCGAAGCGATTTACTTAGTAAAATTCGTTTGGCCCAGGAAGAGGACGAGAGTTAAAAGCTTGGGCAGAAAACAACAAAACGGAGTATCAAACTTCGAATAATGGCACCATCGTGGTCAATGGACGAGTATGCGTGCCTAATGATGAGAAGTTAAGGGAAGAAATCCTAAGAGAAGCGCACCAAATAAAGTTTTCTATTCACCCAGGATCGAGTAAAATGTACCGTGTTCTAAAGAGGTACTATCACTGGGTGGGAATGAAGAAGGACGTGGCTAGATGGATAGCCAAGTGTTCGACGTGCTAACTCATCAAGGCGGAACACCAAGTACCAGGCGGCTTGTTGCAAAGTCTTCCAATGTCGGAGTGGAAATGGGACCACATTACAATGGACTTTGTAACTGGTTTACCCCCGGGAAAGTCTAAGAATAATGCGATATGGGTGACAAGATCCGCACACTTTGTCGCGATTAAGGAAACGGATGGTGCAGAGGATATAGCAGTAAAATACATGGAAGAGATTGTCCGATACCATGGAATTCCCGTGAGTATCGTGTCAGATCGGGATACACGGTTCACTTCGTATTTCTGGAAGGCTTTCCAAAAAGCCTTAGGGACCAGAGTGAACATGAGTACCGCGTACCACCCACAATCCGATGGACAATCCGAACGTACGATCCAAACACTCGAAGATATGCTGCGGGCATGTGTCTTGGATTGGGAAGGAAACTGGGAGAAGCACTTGTTTTTGGTGGAATTTGCCTACAATAATATCTATCACGCTAGTATTGGCATGTCACCATATGAAGCTTTGTATGGCCGAGCATGTAGGACGCCATTGTGTTGGATGCCGGTGGGTGAACGTAGAGCGTTCGATCCAAAGATCGTGGATGATACAAATGAGAAGATGAAATTCTTAAAGAATAAGTTAAAAGAAGCACAAAACCGACATAAGAGTTATGCGGACAAGCGCCGAAGAGAATTGGAGTTCGAAGTAGGTGATCTGGTGTACCTTAAAGCGGTTACATTCAAAGGGCAAGGACGATTTTCCAAGAGAAAGAAGTTAAGCACAAGATACGTTGGTCCGTATAAGGTGATCGAAAGAATCGGACCAGTTGCATATAAACTCGCGATCCTCAATAAGATCGTCGGATGAGACTTAGTCCGAGAAAAGATGAAGGAAAACTTGGACAAGTCTAATAAGAGCTACCATTAGCTCGGAAACCATGAAAAACGAAGGAAAAACCACGAGATTACGAGCTAACTAGCTGAATGATCGAGCTAAGCAGCTGGACGTCCGAGCTAAGTAGCTGGACAAGCTGTCGGGAAGCTCAGCTCCGATGGTCGAGCTGGAAGGTAGCTGACCGAGCTAGGTCAGCTAATGAACTGTCTAGCTAGTGAGACGGTTGGGGACGAAGGTGGTTGACGCGAATCATCGAACATGGCAACGGTTATTCGAAGAATAACCAAAGTGACGCGTATCATCGAACGGTTATTCGACAAAGGGACGCGTATCATCGAACGGTTATCAATTTTATAACGAATCGGTGCTAAGGAAGGAGCGTGTTTGGGAAACCGTTAGGTGGCGGTTTCTTCCATCGAACACTATAAAAATTAAGGTTCTGTCGCATTTTCAACACAGAAAACTTACACCGAAGAACACAGAAATAAAACAATAGTCACAAAAATACGAAAGGAAACATTGAGGAAAGCGAATTCTTCGAGGAATTTCTCGGATTTTTCGTGAAGGCTTGGCAAAACGCCTAGACCGGCGACTACGGCAGGAGGTGAGTTCACTGTGGCTTCGTGCTCGGTGAAAGCAGCCAAAGGCTGGACGGTTTGTCGAGAATTCCACTAGAAATTATGTTCGGATTAGTGGGTTCAAGGTATTATTCATATTTCTGCATATTTATTCGTTGAAAACCTTGTTATTCTTGTATTTGTTTAACTTGGTTCCAATATTTATAAAGACCAAGGCTACTGCGTGGCGAGTGTTGGAAACGGAAATGGATCCGCCAATACTTCGACCAAATTCTCGCAGATTCCTTCGGATCTAACATTCTCATCGAACGTAAATCATGGAAAAACATAGCGTGCATCAATTCTCTAAGTTAAAAGTGGAAATACTTACGTTCTTTGGGATCTTTCAGGAGAAGGAAATGAACGTGGAAAGGAAAAGGTTTAGGCGCGGATTCATGGCCGAAAAGATGGGTGGTGATGCAAACTGGGTAGTTAGGATCGATGTTAACTTGTAATAGCTTATAGCAAACTCTCAAGTGTATCGAATCCTTATCTTATTTAATAAAATCCAGTTTGATTGTTAATTTCTCTAACAAGCGAATCTCAGAATAAAACGAACATTGTTTAAGGAAAAGAACTTAAAAATTGACTAAGTATCCGAAGGCTTAGCGGATAATGGAAGAAAACCTCCACGGACTTAGTGAGTCCGCGATAGGGTTTTACAATGTGTATGCCCAATTGGTAAAATACAAAAAAAAAAAGTTTTCAACAAAGTTATGGAAACTAGAATGGCTACGCATAAAAAACAAAAATAACTTCTGTTAGTAGTCAATAGGGGTGGTCGTGGAGCGGTTATCTTAAATTTTAGTGATATCTTTGCTCGGACCAGTTCTGTCTGGATAATTACTTTTCTAATCCATATAGACTTTGTAAATAATTGGATATCCTTTGCCTAGATATCCGTTAAAATCCAGACTATTTGCCGTATGTCCGCTAAACTCTAGCTAGATTACTTGTGGCATATCCGTTCAGCGTCAACAAAATGATAAAATAATTATAAAAAATAAAAAAATGTCAAAAAATGAAAATTTAACCCAAAATAGCAATATTTTATCAAAACTATGTTTTATATATGGATAATAAATATTACGATATATATATATATATATGTAATTATATATATATAGCAGAGCGAGTTTCCGTCTTGTAAAATTTTAATAATTTTGATTTGCTTCGATTTTAGCAAATATTGGATTTTAGTATTTGATTTGCTTCGTAAAGTAACAGAAAACTATAATTTGTAAATAAATTTGTGACAAATAATATTTGTTTATTGTAGAAAGAACTGTTGGACATAAACCATAAAAACAGAAAGAACCACAAGACCAAAATTGCAGAGCACAAGAAGAATCTACTGCACTTGACCGAAAAACCGCATAATTCCGGTGCAAGATAACCAAGACGGCTTACTCTAGGGTTCACTCTGCTCTCAATTAAAATGTGCATTCACTCAAAAGAGATAAAACTCTCAAACTCAAAAATCAGAAACTAGAAAAGGAAGAAGAAGAAAGAGAAGACAAATATAATCTTTTTCTTAAAGGTAATTTGGTAAAATATACCTTTAAGAGGTGATTCCTCGAGACAAATATAATCTTTTTCTTAAAGAGAAAAAGTAATGTTTCTCTCCCCAAAGAGGTGATTCCTCGAGACTCGCGCTCACCCTTATCTCATCTTCCCACCGGCGTCCGCCCTGGCCTCTATCGTCGGCGTCAACCCATGGCCAAGAAAAAAGCTCACCCTCTCCTAAGCATCCTCCTCCACCACCTAAACCTCCCCGATCCATCACCTCTACCTTCTCGTCCTGTTTTCAGTCTGCTCTTCCTCCTCTAAACTCCATCCATCACCAGTCTCCTCTCTCGGCATCTTCTCCAACAACATATGGAGTAGTAGGTTGAGGAACATCTCTGTTACAAAGTTAAATGAGAGGTCTTTCTTGATTAAGGTGCCATGTCCAGCCACAAGAAAACGAGTTTTAATCTAGGGCATGTGGCATATTGAGAACCAAGCAATGTTTATTGCGAAACGGGAACCAGAAATTGAACTAGAAGTGCTGGTGCTTACAGGGGTACTGGTGTGGATTCATTTTTACAATGTTCCACCGCATTTTTACTCAAGGGAAGGCTTGGAGCACATTGGAGGCTTAGTTAATGACCCTGTTATTCTACATTCTACCACTGCCAGTACGACTCATCTGGAGGTAACTTGTGTCTTTATGATTATTTGATGTGATCATGGCTAGCTCAATGACTAAAGAGGAGGAAGCACAAACTGATCCGGAACTTGTACCCGAGGAAGCTAAGGAAGAAACCGAAGAAGACTTAAGCATTCCACCCGGAGTGATGACAAGGTCCAAGATTAAGAAGTTCCATCAAGCTTTCCACAAGCTACTATCATCTATCCAGGGCAATCTTGAGTTTGCTAATCCAACCACACTGGTTGTTACAAGCAACTTAAGAATTCGACAAGGGAGGTGTTGTGACTTGCACTCTTTTTCCCTTGGGTTGGTTTTGTCCCAATTGGGTTTTCCAACCAAGGTTTTTAATGAGGCTTGTTCACAACACTTTAATAAAAGACCCCTTGTTGAAACCCAGCCCATACTTCTTCTTTTGAAAACAAGGAGGAGCCTTCTTTTCTTATTCAAACTTATTATTAATTATGTTGTTATTTCCTAGGTGTGTTGTTGTTATTTCCTAGTATTTTCAAACTCTATATGTATTCCCTCATGTCATCTCTTTCATTTTATCAAACATCTTTTTATCAAAAACATTCCCTAAATCTTGTTTGATCAAACACTTACTTAGTGTATTCGGATTTTCATCATTGCACCAAAGTAAGCTCTTGTCTAAGGCATTCGGATCTTGTGTCCTTGTCTAAGCCAAGCTATCATCGTTCATCTTCCACTTTTACTCGTTCGTTTCCATCCATTCGTCCATCCTCACCATCCGCCATCGATCGTCCGTCATTCATAGCACTAGTTCACCGTTCGTTGAATTTCTTCACGATCGTCCGCCCGAACCGTTCGTCAGTTCGTTGGTTCGTTCGCTTCCACCGTCCGTGTTCTATCATTCAGTCCATCCACAGATCTAATCCGCACCATTGGAGCCATCCCAAAACGATCATACTTCCGCAAACCTATCCATTCGGTGACTCCAAGCCATTCCACAACCGAAAACACACAAACTCCACAAAATCATCCTAGGGCAGTTCGATACTTTCCATAAGGATCACATCATTATTGATCCTATAAACCCTTCTTCCAAGCCGTGAATGTCAAAGTCGATACGAGCCATATTCATCGTGTTCTGGTGTCCAGCCCATGGCTACCTCCAACCTATGAGTTTTGCCAGGAAGTTGGCCACTCCATTAAGGTTTGTGAAACACCCTAAGTCATTTTTCTCAAATTTCCCTTAGGCATTGTCGACATAAACTGAATTTTATTAGGTTTCCAAAAGAGGTTCTAGCACAATGATAAGTTTGCTAATAAGCTATTACATTGTTTAACACTAGACCAAATTTATTCGAACATAAACTACCCAAAAATCATCATAAATCCACCATCTTTCCCTTCCGTGCCTTAGTCCTCACGAGCTGGTTCAGCAACAATTATCATTATCTTGTCCTGCATCCAAAAAGAGGCGTAAGCAACGAATTGCTTAGTGGAGCAGTCGTCCCGTCTCACCAAGCCATAGTCATAGAATTACAATCAACATTACGATTCACATAGTAAAAAATGCAAGTCATTCACATTCATATTACTCAATTTGTATAGTGATTGTAAGATCAACCATACTAAATAAACAAGACCATAATGCGCGTCTTACATATTCACCATGACAAGCAACATGCACAAACATCAAAGACAAGGAATCTAATGCACAAAAATAACCTTAGACTTAGCCACGGTCACACACTCACCTGGATTCACAAACTTAGGTTTTCTGACACCTGTTGATGCTGAATCCTCGACAGATCTAAAGTTCCCTCGATAGAAACCTTCGATCTCTCATGGTAAACAAGTAACATCAATCAGATCACCTTTCCCTCGATGATACTTAACGTTTTATCGATAAACACAAAGTCGATATCGAAACTTACCCAAAAACTCGACAATCGTCCACAGATCTCCGATGCCGGATGTAAGTTTCTCGACAATCCTTCACAATCTATCGCGGTACCTCGACAGAAACATTCATTAATGGTTAGATCATCGTTTCCTTCGATGATACTAAAGAGAAATACCGATAACACTTAGTAATCGATACTTACCCAATTTTCCACGACAGATCCTCGCTAAACACGTCAATCTTCGATCGCGAATGACAAACCTTCACTATTTTTTGACGATCGACAGCAGAAACTTGACAGAATCACACTTAGGTTCTTTCGGAGTTCTTAAGTGTTTGATTAGGGTTTTCGGTGAACACGTCTATTTATAACACTTAGGGTTTGCGATTATTTACCCTAATAATCACCCTTATCACCGAATTATAGCTAGGCCTAACCATTGGGCCCAAACTCGACACTTGGTCCACGATTCCACGAATCGATCTAACAATCCATGGCGCTGACCCGTGAATTCTCGACATCAGCCCACGAGTCCACGATGCCGGCCAAGGAATCCTCGACGAATTTTGATCCCATCCGAAGATTCCTTACCTTTTTCGGATATTATCCATTTTATCCGTATCTTATCCATTTCTGTCCGAAGATTTCCATTTCTGTCCGAAGATTTCCATTTCTGTCCGAACATTGCATTTTTGTCCGAACCAATCTTGTACGAACGTGACTCCCTCAAACAATCACGCAGATTTCTCAGAATTCTATGTCCGGACTTAGTTTTTCTCGATTATTTGGATCATTCGTCGACCAGCTTCGACCAACTTCACTTTTCCTCGGCGATCCTTGATGATTCTCGAAGATTCACGATGATTCTCGACGTTCCTCGATGGAATCGTCAGATATGGGTGTTACAGCTCTCCCCCACTTAGAATAGATTCGTCCTCGAATCTAAGTTTTCCTCTTAGTCATAATCTGCTTGTCAAACCACTTTCGAAAGTTCATTTTCATCACTTCTTCTGGTTCCCAAGTTGTTTCCTCTTGTCCATCACAGTCCCAAACAACTTGAATTAACTAAACTTTTTCCTTTGGTCCGTCCTCAGTTTTGTTCCAATAACCCGAACCGGTCTCCCAACAATTGTCATATTTTCTTGCAAATCCGGCGGAGGTTTGGATATGACATTTTCACGGTGTGTTACGCATTTCCTTAGCATAGACACGTGGAAAACTTTTTGAAAAGCCACTGGACCGATCCTTTCCAAAATCCGAAATGGTCCCATGTACCTCGGACTTAACTTTGTGTTCAACGCCGCGCGATCTTTACCCTTGTAAGTGAACGTCTTGAGATAGATCATATCTCCAACTTGGAATTCCAATTCTCTTCGGCGCTTGTCCGCATAACTCTTTTGTCGATCCTGAGCTTCTTTCATTTTGATCTTTAAGACTTTGATTCTTTCTGAGGTTTTGTCCACAAAGTCTCGACCATAAACACTTCGCTCCCCCACTTGTGTCCAACAAAGGGGCGTTCAGCAAGGTAGTCCATACAATGCCTCAAAGGGTGACATCCCAATGCTTGCTTGATAACTATTGTTATAAGCGAATTCAGCTAAGGATAAGTGTTCTTCCCACTTACCACCCCAATCCAACACACTTGCTCGCAACAAATCCTCAAGCGTTTGAATTGTTCGTTCGGACTGTCCATCCGTCTGCGGATGATAAACTGTACTCATGTGGACTTTGGTTCCGAACTTTTTCTGAAGCGCTCTCCAAAACGCTGAAGTAAACTTTGAATCTCGATCCAAAACTATGCTTGCCGGTACACCATGTAACCGAACGATCTCTTTCACATACAACTCCGTGAGTTTCTGCGCATTATCCTTCCTATTCACCGCAAGTATGTGTGCTGACTTGGTCAGTCCCGTGATAAAATCCCGTGACCCAAATCGCATCTTTTTTTATCACACATTGGCAATCCCGTGATAAAATCCATAGTTATCATGTCCCACTTCCATTCGGGAATCGGTAAACTTTGCAGCAATCCTGCTGGATTCTAATGTTCAGCCTTAACCAGATTACACGTCTGACATGCAGCTACCCACTTAGCAACATTGGTTTTCATACCTTTCCAATGGTAGTACCGCTTCAAGTCTCGATACATTTCGTGGATCCCGGATGTATCGAAAACTTGGACTGATGTGCTTCCTTAAGAATCTCATCACGAATATTTTGATCCTTCGGAACACACACTCGGCCATTCACCAAAATGGTTCCGTTGTTCAAAATTTGACACTCGGTCTTATCATTCTTCGACCATTTGAGAAGATCCTCGTCCTTTTCTTGTGCCAACCGAACACGACTTAGCAAATCAGCTTGGTCCGCAACACCTAAGCCCAACGATTCCAATTCATCGAACAAAGCTGCTAAACGCAAGTCTCCGACTATGTTTACCAAGACTTCTATGTCTTTTTCGACGTTCACGGCCGTCCTCTTCCGACTTAGTGCATCCACAACTAAGTTTACTTTACCTGGATGGTAAGCAATCCCAAGATCATAGTCCGCGACTAACTCCATCCAACGCCTTTGCCGTAAATTCAATTCCGGCTGAGTGAAGATATACTTCAAACTCTTATGATCCATGAAGATCTGAACTTTCCCACCATAGAGGTAAGAACGCCAAATCTTCGAGGCAAACACCACTACCGCCATTTCCAGATCGTGGGTAGGGTAATTTCCTTCGTGTTTCCTTAGCTGCCTCGAAGCATAAGCAATCACTTTCCCTTGCTGCATCAACACACAACCCAAACCCATCCTTGATGCATCCGTGTATACCACAAAAGGTATATTCGGCTCTGGTAAAGCCAACTCCGGCATACTCGTAAGCATTTCCTTAAGCTTCGAGAAACTGTTTTCACAATCTTCTGTCCACACAAACGGAGTGTCTTTCCCCGTTAATCGAGTCATTGGTTGAGCCAAACTCACAAATCCCTTGACAAACAGATGATAGTATCCAGCCAATCCGAGAAAACTCCTTACTTCCAAAGCGTTCCTTGGCTTCGGCCAATCCTTGATTGACTTAATCTTTTCAGGATCAACGGACACTCAATTGTCAGAGACCACATGGCCTAAGAATCCAATCTGCCTTTGCCAAAAGCTACACTTGCTAAGCTTGGCGAACAACTTATGCTCCCTTAGTTTACTCAGCACTTTCCCTAAGTGAACAGCGTGATCCTCCGCGTTCTTTGAGTAAACCAAGATGTCATCTATAAAGATGATCACGAACTCGTCCAAGTATTCCTGGAATACATTGTTAATGAGTTTCATGAATGCTGCAGGAGCATTCGTCAGCCCGAACGACATGACAACAAACTCGTAGTGCCCGTACCTTGTCTGAAAGGCCGTCTTTCGAATATCCAATTATTCTATCGAAATCTGATGGTAACCTGAGGCCAAATCCACTTTTGAGAAGCAAGTAGCACCCTTGAGTTGGTCTAACAACTCGTCAATCCTTGGAAGAGGATACTTGTTCTTTACCGTCACTTGGTTTAATCCGCGGTAATCGATGCAAAGTCGAAAGCTTCCATCTTTCTTCTTCACAAAGAGAACCAGTGCACCCCACATTGAACTACTCGGCCTTACAAAACCTTTATCCATCTGCTCATTTAGCTGCTTTTTCAACTCAGCCATTTCTGCCGGTGCCATCCGATATGGAGCTTTCGAGATAGGGCCAGGCTCAGGCTCAATAGTAAACGGATCCGAACGTGATGGTGGTAATCCGCTTAAAGCACCAAAAACATCCGCATATTCCCACACCACCGGAATATTTTCAAGTACCACTTCTGATCCAACTTCATTTATTGTGATCGTGGCTATGTACGCCTCACCTCCCTTCGCCATCATTTGCTCCGCTTGAATTGCCGAAACAATCAAGGTCCCGGACGTTGGCCTAATTCCTTGATAAACCAACATCCCTTTTGGCCTCTCAATGTTCACCCTTCCTCAATGACAATCCAGATGTGCCTTGTGCTCTTCAAGCCAGTCCATTCCAAGGATCACATCATATGACTTTACTTGGCAAATCACCAAATTTGCTGGCATATCTTCTCTGCAAATCATCCGAACCTTGAACAGAGTTTTCATCCGTCACATTCCTTCTTAAAACCATTCTTCGACTACCTTTTGCCATCTGCAATTACCGAACCTTTACTAAGTTAGTCTTCCACACTAACTTAGTATCATAAACCAGACTTACCGTGGAACCTTGACATTGGAAGGATGGATTTAACCCAAATAACCCAGCAATTTTTAACTGTCCTAGAACCGAACACGCTCTGATACCAAAATTGAAACACCCTAAGTCATTTTTCTCAAATTTCCCTTAGGCATTTTCGACAATTTTCAAGTTTTTCTTAACTTTCTCAGCGTTCGTTCTTATGTGCGACAGAAGCATGCATAAACTGAATTTTATTAGGTTTCCAAAAGAGGTTCTAGCACAATGATAAGTTTGCTAATAAGCTATTACATTGTTTAACACTAGACCAAATTTATTCGAACATAAACTACCCAAAAATCATCATAAATCCACCATCCTTCCCTTCCCTCCCTTAGTTCTCACGAGCTGATTCAACAACAATTATCATTATCTTGTCCTGCATCTAAAAGGAGGCGTAAGCAACAAAGTGCTTAGTGGAGCGGTCGTCCCGTCTCACCAGGCCATAGTCATAGAATTACAATCAATATTACGATTCACATAGTCAAAAATGCAAGTCATTCCCTTTCATATTCCTCAATTTGTCTAGTGATTGTACGATCAGCCATACTAAATCAACAAGACCATAATGCGCGTCTTACATATTCACCATGACAAGAAACATGCACAAACATCTGTATCTGTATCTTATTCAGTTCTGTCCGAAGATTTCCATTTCTGTCCGAACATTCCATTTTTGTCCGAACCAATCTTGTCCGAACGTGACTCCCTGAAACGATCACACGGATTTCTCGGAATTCTATGTCCAAACGTAGTTTTTCTCGATTATTCGGATCATTCGTCGACTAGCTTTGACCAAATTCACTTTTCCTCGGCAATCCTCGATTATTCTCGAAGATTCACGACGATTCTCATCATTCCTCGATGGAATCGTCGGATATGGGTGTTACAGTTTCCCCCACTGCACAAATCACTTGCTCTGATTGTAACTCATTGGACCACAAAGCTGAAGCCTGCCCACGAGCCAAGAAATTTTCATAATCCATGGAGTCAAAGGACAAGGAAGGTATTAAGAAAAATAAATATAAAAAGTTAGAGAAAAAGAAGGAAACTTCTCCTGAGTTATAGAAAGGAATAATAAAGATTTACATTGGATTAGGGAAGCTTCAATATCAGGCGTCAGCACTGCCTAAGTCTTAGCGCCCATCCACCTCCAGACTCTGCATTTCAGACTCCTCAGAAGCGAAGACTTCAGATTGCAGTTAGAGGGAGGATTATCACCCTCATAAGCAAAAAGTTTCACTCCCGTGGGCTAATAAAAAATTAGTAAGAAATAGATTTAGTTGGAAAAGTCAGTTCATAATCAGTTGGACAAGGAAAGAGCTCAACTACTTATGAAAGGCTCATGATGGAATAAGGGCAATCTCAATCGGAGCAAAAGCTCAAGAACCCACTAATCTTTATGATGATTAACACTTTTTGTTGGAACGTTAAAGGTTTTAACAGGTCAGTTCGGCGAGGTAGTTTCATGAAATGGTTTAGGCTTAGTGATGTGATCCTAATGGAAAGGATCGAACTGCCCTAGGATGACTTTGTGGATTTTGTGTGTTTTCGGAAGTAGAATGGTTTGGAGTCACCGAATGGATAGATTTGCGGAAGTATGAACGTCTTGGGATGGCTCCAAAGGTGTGGAATAAACTCTTGGATTGATGAAGTGATAGGTCACGAACGGTGGAGGTGAACGGACAAGCGAACGAACGGACGAACGGGCGGTGTTGAAGATCGGATGATGGTGAACGATGAACGAATGTTGGTGAATGATGAACGAATGTTGGTGAATGATGAACGAACGTTGGTAAATGATGAAGATGGACGTTTTGATGAAAACGAACGAGCGAAAATGGAAAATGAACGATGATAGCTTGGCTTAGACAAGGATACAAGATCCGAATGTCTTAGACAAGAGCTCGCTATTGTGCAAGGATGAAAATCCGAATACACTAAGCAAGTGTTTGATCAAACAAAGTTTCATAGACTGTTTTTGATAAAAAGATGTTTGATAAAATGAAAGAGATGACATGAGGGAATACATATAGAGTTTGAAAATACTAGGAAATAACAACAACACACCTAGGAAATAACAACATAATTAATAATAAGTTTGAATAAGAAAAGAAGGCTCCTCCTTGTTTTCAAAAGAAGAAGTATGGGCAGGATTTCAACAAGGGGCCTTTTTTTCAAGTGTTGTGAACAAGCCTCATTAAAAACCTTGGTTGGAAAACCCAATTGGGACAAAACCAAACGCAAGGGAAAAAGAGTGCAAGTGACACCACCTCCCTTGTCGAATTCTTAAGTTGCTTGTATCACAACCAGTGTGGTTGGATTAGCTAACTCAAGATTGCCCTGGATAGATGATTGTAGCTTGTGGAAAGCTTGATGGAACTTCTTAATCTTGGACCTTGTCATCACTCCGGGTGGAATACTTAAGTCTTCTTCGGTTTCTTCCTTAGCTTCCTCGGGTACAAGTTCCGGATCAGTTTGTGCTTCCTCCTCCTTAGTCATTGAGCTAGCCATGATCACATCACTTAGTAAAGCCCTTTTTGGAAGCTTAATCGAGACACTGGTGAAGTTACATCGATCACAAAAATTTATATTCACTTTTCCATGTTGGAGTTCAGCTACAAATTATGAATGCAGGGAGTTGGGAAGAGTATGGCTTGTTTGGGACCCCTCAGTGATTGTCACAGTTCATGCCAAGTCTAAGCAGATGATTAGCTGTGTGATTAAACTCCCTCATATTGACTAGGAGATGGTGGCTACTTTTGTGTAAGCAGTGAATTATAGATATGGTAGAAGGGAGCTGTGGAGTGAGGTGACCTCTCTGGCTAGTAATCCGATTGTTAATAGCAAAATGAGGATTTTATTAGGTGATATTAATGAATCCCTCAACCCTAATGACTCCTCTTCTAGTTGCTCTGGAATCACTGGTGGCATGGGGGAGTTTAGAGACTATTTGAGGAGTAATGAGATATCGAATTTACCCTACAGAGGGAATCATTTCACTTGGTGGAACAAACAAGCCTCCAATCTGATTGCTAAGATGATTGATAGAGTGCTTGTTAATGAGGTATAACTACTTACCTTTCCTCTCTCTTACAGTGAATTCAATGAACCAGGCTTCTCGAATCACTGTCCTAGTTGTGTTTGTTTGGGTTATCAGAGGCAAGGAAAGAGAAACCTTTTAAATTTGCTAACTTTCTCCTCAATGACCAAAAATTCCTTATAACTATTGCGGCTGTGTGGGATGAGTTGCATATTTTTGGAACCTCCATGTTCATTCTCCATGGGAATCTTAAAATCCTTACGGGCATGATCAAGAACTTCCACAAGGAAAATTACTCTGGGCTGGAGAAAAGTGTTTTAGAGGCTGCAAAGGAGCTGCTAGTTTGCCAGCATACCTTCCTTCAAAATCCATCCTCTCTTCATGCTTCTCTTGAGAAGCAAGCCCACCCTAAGTGGCTGGAGCTTGCCCTTGTTGAAGAGAGATTCTTACAATAGTGGTCCCGGGTTAGTTGGCTCGCCAATGGTGACTGCAACTCTGCTTTTTTCATAGAATGGCTGCTGAGAGAAGGGCTACAAATTAGATCCACTACCTTAGAGCCTCATTAGACTCCAAAATTGAGAATGAAGAAGAAACTGCTGCTCATTTTGTAGACTTCTACTCTGAACTTCTCGGGTAATACAGTTTCACCAACTTCTTCTGAGGATAAGGAACTTATCCATTTTTGACTCCTTTTAAGAATAATGATGATATGAAGAGTCTCCTGGCAGCTGAGGTTATTCCTGAGGAAATCAAAGCTGAGAACTTTGCTCTTCCAAGTAAAAGTCATGATGGATACAATTCTGAATTTCTCAAAGCTTCTTGGAGTTTCATAGGTCAGGAGGTAACTGAGGCAATCTTGGAATTTTTCTCGTCTAGTAAGATTCTATAGCAATGGAACATAACTATAATCACCTTGATTCAATTTTTTAAACATACCTTATTGGTGAACGATTTATTGGATGCTCAAACAAATACTTGAGATATGAATAGGATTAACGCTACCATTGATCCGTCCGATATTCTCTTAGTCCATGCTATACCTACTGGCTCTATGCAGAGAAGGGATACTATAGGATGACATTTCACAAAATCTGGAAAATACACGGTAAAGTCAGGTTATTATGTTGAACAATAAGACCGACTATCAAAGGAGAACTCAAGGGATATGTTGGGGCCATCCTTAAAACCTCTCCAAGAGTATAGTTGGAAGGTAGCATGCTCCCCGAAGTTAAAACACTTTATTTGGCAGATAAGCTCAGGATGTATAGTGGTTAATGCTAACCTAAGAAAACAAGGGCTAGACTATGATCCAAGCTGTCTAAGGTGTGGGGCAGAAGAAGAAACAACAATTCACACTATATTTGAATGTCCTCCATCCTTACAAGTATGGACTCTCTCCAAGATCCCTATGACTCTAGGAATTTTCCCATCACTTTCAATTTATCGGAATTTAGACCATCTTTTCTGGCGAATTCCACCGGATCTATGTTGCACAAGCTATCCCTGGATAATGTGGTATATTTGGAAAGCTCGAAACAATAATTTTTTTGAAAATATGGATGTTGACCCATGAGAGATCATTGAGATCATAGAAAAGGAAGCAGAAGCTTGGGTTGTGGCTCAGAGGGAGAAAGACACTGAATGTCAGGGGCAAATACTTGCTGATCAGGTGGGGCGATAATTTCTCTGGCATAGGATGGTATTGTATTGACCCTGCAGGTGAAGCGCCAACGATGGGAGCGGCAAATCTTCGACAAAGTCTTTCTCCTCTGCATACCGAAGTGGAAGCACTAGTTTGGGTGATGAAGTGTATGTTAGAAGCAGACAGGCGCGAGGTTGACTTCCTTACCGACTGTTCGGAACTGGTGAAGATGGTGTCTTCGCCAACAAGATGGCCAGTCTTTGCTACATACTTAGAGGTAATAGAAGGAGATATGGGAGTTTTTTCCTCTTTTTCGATTTCTTTAATTCCTAAACGTTCTAATGAACACGCGGATAAGCTAGCACGACGAGTTCGTGGTTTCCCGCGTTATATGTCTTTTGTAAACAACGTTCCTTCGGATTGGCTTATGAGTCATCCCAAACACTCTCCACAAAATGATATCTAAGATTCTAGCTAGGCGTCTTGAGAATATCTTGCCTATTATGATCTCGATCCTCATCACAATCTGATTTTATCAGTAGAATTTTGATAGAGAATGTTCTACTTGTTACTGAACTGGTTTAGCACTTTAATAAGAAGCAGAGAGGAGTCTTAAAAGTATACCTAAGGAAGGCATTGGATTCTCTGAAATGGGAATTCATCCTTGAAACTCTTAGTGTTTCGGATATGCCTAGTATCTACACCAATTGGATCAAACAGTGCTTAACCACCACCATCTTTTCAATCAACGTAAACTGCGATCTATGAAGTTTCTTTAAAGGTACAAAAGGTCTAAGACAGGGAGACCCTCTCTCACCCTACCTCTTTGTCATTGCCATGGAAGTTTTTACTTATCTTCTTGGTTCTAAGTTTAGAGAAGGAAGTATCAGTCTCCATCCCAAAGCCAGGGATCCCTTCTTCTATAACCTTGCCTTTGCAGATGACATTATGATTTTCTTTGAAGGATCAAAAACCTCCCTAAGGAACATCACTGTTACCTTGGCCTCATTTCATAGGCTATTAGGTCTGGAGATGAATAGAGACAAGTCTGAGTTATATTGTGCAGGGCTCAACGCAGAGGAAAGTAGTTATCTATGATTTTGAATTCAAGATAGGAACCTTTCCTTTCATATATTTGGGGCTACCACTGATGCACATGAAGGTACGCAATTTCAGAGTACTCTCCTCTCATTGACTCCATCTCAGTAAGGTTTGATCATTGGGCCACTAAAACCATAAATTTTGCTGGCTGTCTCCAGCTCATATCCTCAGTTATTTACAATACGGTTAATTTCTGGAAGTCAGCTTTCATACTAACTAAGGGCTCTGTAGGTATTGAAGGTATGTGCAATCATTTCCTTTGGCCATGAGACATTAGTAAGAAAAAGAGTACCAAAGTTGCTTGGATAATTGTTTGCCTACCTAAGGAAGAAGGAGGCTTAGCACTGAAGAATTTCAGTGTGTGGAACAAAACTCTAAATCTGAAACTGGTATGGCTCATATTCTCTAAATCTGATTCTCTATGGGTGGCTTGGAGGAAGAAACATAGACTATACCAGCATACCTTTTGGAGCTATAATCCTTCTCCCTATGACTCATGGATTTGGAACTCTATGCTTTTGATAAGACCTTTAGCCAAAACTTTCATTTGCTGCTCTGTTAAAAATGGTGTATCAGCTCCTTTTTGGTATAACCAATGATTGGAGACTGGCACTCGAATTGATTTTATTGGAGAGAATGGGCCAGAATTTCTTGGAGTTCATGCGTTTAATAAAGTTGTTGATGTATCCTCTCCTCTTGGATGGAGAATGCCTTCATCAAGGACCCGTAATCCAGCACTAACTACACTTCATGGTATGCTTCTAAACACTAATCCTCCATGCTCTAACTTGAGCCCATATTATTTATCTTGGTTTATTGAGGGTTCCAATATTAGTGAGTTCTCCACTTCTCTTACTTGGGAAATTATTAGAACAAGAGAACATATATGCGACTGGATAAATTTGGTTTGGTACAAGGGGTTCATTCCGAAACATGCATTTACATTTTGGGTAGCACATAAGGATCACTTGCCGGTTAGGACACGCTTTTTCTCTTGGGGTATGAACTCATATCTAAGCAGAGTTACTCCGCCATCTTGGACAGTGTCATCGTCCATTCGTCGGTCTGACTTTATGTTATGGCTCTCAAAACCAGCAGCTACTCTTCGTAAGCTCTCAGCTCAAGCAACAGTCTTCTACACGTGGAAAGAACGCAACTCCCGTGTCCATGACGGTACCTCTCTCACTCCACAAGTAATCTTTATGCAGCTCGTTAGATGTATCAAAAACATCATTCTAGCCCGCTTCCACCGCAAACATTTTAAGCATCTCCTTTCCCTCTAGTTCTCTTTTGAGTAAATGTACTAAGTGATTTTAGATATTCTTTACCTTGTCTCGATTAGGGTTTTTAATTCTTTTTTTTGGCTTATTGAAACCTTATAGCTTCGCCAAACTTCTGTAACATAAATTGTTCCTTGGTATATATTATTAAAATTTTATCAAAAAGATATAAGCTTTTTCATGAATAAACTCAAGACTCAATTTGTCTTTAAGTAGGTCAGTTCAAAACTAATTCATATATATTTTTGCCATGAAAATCGAGCTTTACATCTCCATCTATCCCTCGACGCTCCAAAACCTGCCAAATAAAAGTTTAAGTCATTTCTGACTTGTTCTTACTTGGGAAATTAAGTTTTTCAAAATGGATTCACTAAATCAAAATAAAGCCCATTTTATAACTTTCACAAAGCCCGATTATTTAATAAACATACCCAATAATTCCCCACATGTATTTTTTAAAATTGTAAAAGGAAGAAAAATAAGAATGTTGATGTCTTGTGGACTTGAATCAACAGAGATGTAAACAATTTGAGAGTTTCGCAAAACACATACAAAGTATTAAGATCTTAATACAATCCTGCATCATAAGTGTTCTAGTGAGTTAGCCCACAATGCATCTAGTTAGATATCCAATACTTTAACATTTACTTAGGTGACTTATGAAGTGTATATTGTCTCACACCCCATGTAGGAATAAGTTCATTAAGAGACCGTACATCTCAACCTTCCAACTAAAATTACATGGGATCTGAACTAACATCAAATAAATATTATTCTTTCGTTTGACCAATTGAACCAAGACTCAAAAGTCAATAGAATTCTTGGTTTGGTATCCAGAATGATCTAAGTTGAACAAGGCTCTAGTCCCATTTCTTTTGTTGTGTCCAGGACCATTCCTCCCCACAAGCCTTCATAAGAGGATCATCTATATTTTTCTCCGATCTCACAAATTCCAGCAATAAAACTCCAACTTCAGTCAAGCTTCTTATGACTTTATGTCGCATGTGTATATGTGTTTTTTCCCATTATACAGTGCGTTCATTGCCACAACAATCGCAATTTGAGAATCACATCTTATGGACACGGAAGGACAAGGTCTTCCCATCATCGGAAAATCAGCTAGTAGATTTCTTAACTACTCAACTTCTTAACCAGCCAGTTCAAGAGAAATCAATTCATATTCCATGGTGGACCAAGCAATACAAGTCTGTTTTGTAGATTTCCATGCTATACATCCTCCACCCAAAGTAAATACAAAGCCCTGGTAGAATTTAATTTATCATTATCTAAAATCTAATTAGCATCACAGTAAGCTTCAAGAACACAAGAAGAACCAAATAACACAAGTTCCAATCAATAGTTCCTTGTAGATATTGCATTAAACGGTTAAGTGCCAACCAGTGATCAGAACCAGGATTATGAGTATAGGTACTCAACTTGCTCATAACATATGCAATATCAAGTCTTGTGCAATTCATCAAGTACATTACACTACTTATCAGCTAAGCATATTCAAATTGATTCACATTTTCACCAAGTATCCAAATATCTTAAGAATATTTTCATTATAATGAGACTCGTTAAAAAAAAAATCCAGAATTAGTTCATTCAACTTTAATTCTAAGAATGACATCAGCCTTTTTAAAATCCTTCATATCAAATTTAGAACTTAAGTAAACCTTTGTTTCGCAAACAATTTCCAGAGATGTGCCTAGGATAAGCATGTCATTTACGTATTAACATATAATGACATAAGTATCACCTTCATTTGAAACAAAGCAATTCTCAAGCAAAGTGTTACTAAACTTTTCAAACCATTTCTTAGGAGCTTGGTTAAGGCCATAAAGAGACAATCAATTTGCACACTTTCTTTTCTTGATCTTCCATAATAAATCCCTCAAGTTGAATCATATAAATTTTTTCATGCAAACCACCATTTAAAAATGTTGTTTTCACATCCATTTGATGCACAATTAATTCAGGAACATATGCAACAGTCAGCAATATGCGAATGAAAGCAATTTTAGTAACATGAGTATATGTATCAAAATATTCTACTCCCTGTTTTTGTGCAAATCCTTGAGCCACCAGCCTCGCCTTGATTTTGTCGATGGAACCATCAGCCTTTAATTTTTTCTTTAGAATCCATTTGAACCTGATAGCCTTGCAACCTCTAGGTAAATCAACAATCTCCCAAGTGTGGTTAGTCATGATAGAATAAAATTCACTATTAACTGTTTCTTTCCAAAAAAACATCATCCACATATTTCATAGCTTCTTAAAATGATTTGGGATCTTCTTCTATCAAGAAAGAAAACATAAATTCTTCATTAAACTCATCATACTCAGCTAGAAACGTGGTAGTAAAACTAGGACCAAAATCATTCTCAGTTCTCATTCTTTTACTCCTTCTAATGTCTTCATAATCATCATGAATTCTTTTAGATTACTTTAAGCAAGATATATATTAGCTGAATTACTTGAAGAAGCGAAAAACAAGTTTCTCTTGAAAGGAAACACATTATCAAAAAATTCAACATCTCTAGACTCAATCCTGCTGTCAAATTGCAAAGAATCATGCATAAAGGTCAAACAACGATAAGCAATACTATTCAAAGCATAGCCAGCAAAAACATCATCAATAGTCTTAGGACTAATGGTTTTCTTTTTAACTGGCAGTCCTACTTTAACAAGACACACCCACACTTTCAAATAACTCAGGTGAGGAGAATGTCCTTTCCAAATTTCCTAAGGTGTAACATAAATTCCTTTATGAGGCACTTTATTAAAAATATAACATGCAGAAAGAATAGCTTCCCCCCCCCCCCCCCAACATTTGATCAAGCAACCCAAAACTAAGGAGCATAACATTCATCATATCCGTAAGGATTCGACTTTTTCTGTCATCAATACCATTTTGGTTAGGAGAATAAGTTGCAGTTCTTTCATGAATAATACCCTCTTTCAAACACAAATATTTCTAAATTTCAGATTCATATTCTCCACCTCGATCAGACCTTAACCTTTTAATTTTTCTATCTAGTTGATTTTCAACTTTAGCTTTATATTGCATAACCATTTCACATGCTTCATCTTTTGTTATTAATAGATAAACTCTTGTATATCTAGAAAAATCATCAACAAAAGTAATATACTAATGCTTGCCACCTCTACTAGTGGTGCTTTTAAAATCAGCCAAATAAGAATGAATAGGTTCAAGCAATTCTGATTTTTGATTAACAGAATATGAAAATGTTGTTCTAACATACTTTGCTTCCACACAAATTTCACATTTTGAGACATCTTTTTCCAAGTTATTAGGAATCAAATTAGCATGCTTTAGACATTAAATGAGTTCACATTTAATCTGCCATGCCAAGTGTCCAAAGCATTCACAAATTAAGCTAGCAGAAACACCAACACTTTCATTCATTATTTCAAGAACAAAAAGATTCCCATTACAGAAAGCTTTCCCCACATCCCCATTCTTAGTTATTACTAACTTCCCAACCTCGAGAGTTTGTTTAAACCCATCAATCATCAACAAAGCACGAGAAGTTAAATTCCAACGCATGTTTGGGACAAACAAAACCTTAGTCAATGTTAAAATTCTTCCAGATGAAAATTTTGAAGAAACTTCTCTAATTCCACCAACTTGCAAAGCAGATGCAGTTGCATCACCTAGGTAGACACTATCACGTGGAGATTCATCAGGGTTTTAAACAGAGACTTCTGGTTTTAAATGTGACATGTGGAACTTGAATCAATGATACATTCCACCACATCAATCGCAAATTTACCACAGTGGTGACATCAATGAGATCTTTCGTAAGATGAGCTTTGTTTGATTCCTTTGGCTGTGGAGGCAGATGATAGTCCTGCTTCTTGTGTCATGGCTTGTTGTTTCAGCATCTCAGCTGGTCTAGGGGGAGGATTCTTGCCTTGATCATTGTTCTTTCCTTAATTTTTGTTAGATTTGAACATGTTCTTTACACTACCAAAAGTTTCCACCAAATTAGCATTATTAGGAATTGAACGAGAGACGGTGATGTTACCGTAGTTTCTGTTTGCGTCCTAGATCAGTATGCCAGCAATCAACTCATCAAGAACATCTTCTTTTTCTCATGCTTCAGGTTGGAGCGAAAATCATTCCACGATAATGACAATTTGTCAATGAGCACTGAGGTAGCCGATTGCTTATCAATTGGTATGCCCTCAGCCTGAATCTTGGAGACAATAGCTTCATATTCATGGAGCTAATCGAGAACAGGCAAATCGTCCTTCATCCGAATGGATACCCATTTAGAAGTGACATATTGCTTCTTGCCTTCGTCTTCACCTCGTTACCTCTTCTTCAAGTTGCTCCAGATTTCTTTTGTCAATTCATAGTTAACATTTATACGAAACAGCTTCTCCGTGAGGTGTCTTATGATATGATCACGACATGTGTGGTTGTGATCTTCAAAGTTGCGTTCCAGTTTTAGCTTGCTTGATTGTGTCAAATCAATTTGTAAATTGCACAGGAAGGCGTCTCATAGGAGGTTTTTGGCTTGTCTTCAACAATAACGTAGTCTAAGCTAACCTCTTAAAAGAAGAACATGAGTTCCTCTGACTAGCGACGGTAGTTAGAGCCACTCAAAGGCTAGAGCTTTGACAAATACTGCACTAACAAAATAGTGATGAGACCAACAAAAAATTCATTTTATGTTCAAGATTGTTGGACGTAAACAAAAAAATCAGAAAAAACCACAAGAACAAAATTGCAGAGCCGTAGAAAAATCTACTGCATTTGAGAGAAAAACCGCCTTATCTGGGTGCACGATAACCAAAACAACTCATTCAAGGGTTCACTCTTCTCTCAATTGAATTGTGCATTCAATTTAAAAGATATGAAACTCTCAAACTCAAAAATAAGAAATTGGAAGATGAAGAAGAAGAAAGAGAAGAGATATATAACATTTTCATGAATAAACTCAAGACTCGATTTGTCTTTAAGTAAACACAGTTCAGAACAGATTCACAAAGTTTTTTTTAATGAAATCGAGCGTTATAGCTCCATCTCTCCCTCAATTTTCAAAGACCGGCCAGATAAAAGCGTAAGTCACGTGTTTGACTTGTTCTTATTTTGGAAATTTGGTTTTTTTGAAATGGATTCTTTAAAGTATAATAAAGCTCATTTTATAACTTTCACAAAGCCCATTTTTTAATAAACATACCCAACAAAAACTATTCACTGTGAATTCGTATGTGAGATCATGATATCATATAATATTAAAGAAGGAAATGATACATTAATATTTATACCAATTAGGCATAATGTCTTAATAAAAATACCATATACAACATATATGGTCATTGTTTCGATGGACCGTCGAGTCAATCTAGAGAATGTTGAGGAACCATACAGCTGCAGAACCGTCAACATTCTCGCACACTGCAGTGGAAGGACCATCCTCGAGTCCATTATGCTTTAGGTTAATGTCAATTAGCCAACATTCTTGCACGGAAAGCTTTTACTACATTCCATATATGTTCTTTAACTTAATGTATTGGATTTGAACGTGAAAATCACCTTGAAAGAAGGAAACACAAGTGTTTTTTCCCTTGAGACTGTAAAAAAACGAAGCTTATTGCATCCATAGAAAGTTAACCTTTTTTTCCATGTTCACAAGGTGGGTGAGGACAATACTTCTGATCGATGTTGATAAGTCTTCCAACATCAATCATTTGAATATTCTCGTACACGAAGTTAGAAACTACAATCTTTGAAGCCAAAGATTCTCAAGTCTTGATCCGAATACCATAGCTCGTGCCATTGAAAACCGTGCTCTTACAGTTATACCCTTCACGTCTTTCTTGTCTTTGTTTTCCCCTAAACTTCCGACATTGATCCCATGTCCGGGATCACAAAGGCGTTTCCACTATGTTTCTTGCAAGCACACAAGGTAAATAAAACATGCAACATAATTTTGATTTGGAATAGACAAGTAAAACAATCATACCACATAAATTGGGACACGAGAATGACATTTCACTCGTTGATAAAATCAAAAGGGGATTCAGATTCATGTTAATTTATTTGTTATAGTTTCGTGAACAATGGTTTCATTCTTGAGCTCTGTTCAAACAGTCTCATTGTTCAACTCCATTAAAAACCAGACAGGGACCAAACACTAAGCGAGCTCCAACAAGTTAAAATTTCCAACCCAGTGAACAAAGTAAACAAAACAAAACCCTACAAATATAATTCAAAATGGAGAATGAAAAAAATCAGAAGAAGAAACATAAAGCTTACCTGAAGAAGCGAGACGAAAAAGAAGGCGAACAGAGAAAAAATTAAGGGCTTTAAGATCTCAAAAATAAATGGCATTCACACAACCACGCCCACTAGTGGAGAGAACGAGAAGTTACAATTTTCGTAAAGGAAAAATTGACTACAGTTTACATTTAAGTAAATTTAAAGAAAATTTGTAAAAGAAACGTTCAATTAATCAACGTTTTCCAAAACAACTCTATAAAAAATAGTAATACACCCCCAAAATATAACACATTTTCTAACTATTGGTAAGTTAAGGGTAAATTGTTTATAATAGTCACAAAACCACTATTTATTGCAGGATTTGTTAAAGTCAGAAGCTTTTCTCATAGAATTGCCATCCATAAAATTTCATACAAAAATTCCCCTCATTTGAACTAATAATTTGCTTACAGTTAGCCAATCTCATATGCCATGTACAGTGTTTAGTTACGATTCTCGTCAGCTATAGTAGCCGTGAAACACCCTAAGTTAATTTTCTCAATTTTACACTTAGGCGTTTTTGACAATTTTTATTTTTCTTAACATTCTCAGCGATCGTTCTTTAAGTTCGACAGAAGCATGCATAAACTGAATTATTAAGATTAAAATAGAGGTTCTAGTACAACATCGGTTTTTACTACTAAACCTTAACAAAATCCGAACATAAACTACCCAAAAATCCATCATAAATCCACCATCCTTCCCTTCCGTGCCTTAGTCCTCACGAGCTGGTTCAACAACAAGTATCATTATCTTGACCTGCATCCAAAAGGAGGCGTAAGCAACGAATTGCTTAGTGGAGCGCTCGTCCCGTCTCACCAGGCCATAATCATAGAATTACAATAAACACTTCGATTCACATTATCAATAATGCATGTCAGTTTCTTTCATATTTCAATTCGTTAAGTGATAATCCGAATACCATAGATCATTCACAAAACAATAACGCGCATCTTACATATTATCCATGACAAGCAAACATGCACAAACATCAAAGATAAGGAATCTAATGCAAGAAAATAACCCTAGACTTAGCCACTGTCAAGCTCTCACCTCGGATTCACAAACTTAGGTTTTTCTGACACCTCTTGATGCTTAATTCTCGACAGATCTACAGTCCCCTCGACTATCTACGAATTTTCCTCGACAAAAACCTTCGATCTCCCATGATAAACAAGTAACACCGATCAGATCATCTTTCCCTCGATGATACTTAGCGATTTATCGATAAACACAAAGTCGTTACCAAAACTTACCCGAAAACTCGACAATCATCCACAGAACTCCAATGCCGAATGTAAGTTTCTCGACAATTCTCCACAATCTGTCGCTGTACCTCGACATAAACATTCGTTAATGATTAGATCATCGTTTCCTTCGATGATACTAAAGAAGAATATCGATAACACTTAGTAATCGATACTTATCTAATTTTTCCACGATAGATCCTCGCTAAAACACATCAGTACTCGATCGCGAATGATGAATCCTCACTGTTTTTCGACGATTGACAGTAGAAACTTGACAGAATCGCACTTAGGTTCTTTTGGAGTTCTTAAGTGTTTGATTAGGGTTTTCGGTGATCACGTCTCTTTATAACACTTAGGGTTTGCGATTATTTACCCTAATAATCACCCTAATCACTGAACCATGGCTGGGCCTAACCATCGGGCCCAGTCTTGACACTTGGTCCCCGATTCTACAAAGTCAATCTTTCGATCAACGACACTGGCCTGTGAATTCTCGATATCGGCCTAGTCCACAATACCGGCCCTGGAATCCTCGACGATTTTTGATTCCATCCGAAGATTCCTTATCTTTTTTGGATATTATCCATTTTATTTGCACCTTATCCGTTTTCGTCCGAAGATTATCCGACAATGTCCGAACATTGCCATTTCTGTCCAAACATTTCCATTTCTGTCTGAACATTCCATTTCTGTCCAAACCAATCTTGTCCAAATGTAACTCCCTCGACCAATCATGCAGATTTCTCGGAATTCTATGTCCAGACTTAGACTTTCTCGATTATTTGGATCATTCGTCGACCAGCTTTGACCAAATTCACTTTTCCTCGACGATCCTCGGACCGTCCTCGATGATCCTCGGACCGTCCTCGATGATCCTCGATGTTCCTCGACGGAATCGTCGGAGATGAGTGTTACAACTCTCACCCACTTAGAATAGATTTGTCCTCGAATCTAAGCTTTCCTCTTAGTCACGATCTGCTTCTCAAACCACTTTCGGAAGTTCACTTTCATCACTCCTTCCGGTTCCCAAGTTGTTTCCTCTTGTCCATCATAGTCCCAAATAACTTGTATCAACTTGACCATTTTCGTTCTGTCCGTCCTCAGTTTTGTTCCAATAACCCAAACTGGTCTCCCAACAATTGTCATATTTTTCTGCAAATCAGGCAGAGGTTCGGATATGACATTTTCACGGTGTGTCACGCATTTCCTTAGCATAGATACGAGGAAAACTTTGTGAAAAGCTTTCAATTCTTGTGGCAATTCCAATATTTATAAGCCACTGGACCGATCCTTTCCAAAATCCGAAATGGTCCCATGTACCTCGGACTTAACTTTGTGTTCAACGCCGCACGATCCTTACCCTTGTAAGTGACCGTTTTGGGATAAACCATATCTCCCACTTGGAATTCCAATTTCCTTTGGCGCTTGTCCGCATAACTCTTTTGTCGATCCTAAGCTTCTTTCATTTTGATCTTTAAGACTTTAATTCTTTCTGTTGTTTCATCCACAAAGTCTCGACCATACACACTTCGCTCCCCCACTTGTGTCCAACATAGGAGCGTTCGACAAGGTCGTCCATACAATGCCTCAAAGGGTGACATCCCAATGCTTGCTTGATAACTATTGTTATAAGCGAATTCAGCTACGGGTAAGTGTTCTTCCCACTTACCACCCCAATACAACACACTTGCTCACAACAAATCCTCAAACGTCTGAATTGTTCGTCCTAACTATCCATCCATCTGCGGATGATAAGCTGTACTCATGTGGACTTTTGTTACGAACCTTTTCTGTAGCGCTCTCCAAAACACTGAAGTAAACTTTGAGTCTTGATCCGACACTATGCTCGCCGGTACACCATGTATCCGAACGATCTCTTTCACATACAACTCCGCAAGTTTCTGCGCATTATCCTTCCTATTCACGGCAAGGAAGTGTGCCGACTTGGTCAACCTATCCACGACGACCCTAATCGCATCTTTCTTATCACACATTGGCTATCCCGTGATAAAATCCACAGTTATCATGTCCCACTTCCATTCGGGAATTGGTAAATTTTGCAGCAATCCAGCCGGATTCTGATGTTCAGCCGTAACCAGATTACACGTTTGACACGCAGCCACCCACTTAGCAACATCGGTTCTCATACCTTTCCAATGGTAATACCGCTTCAAGTCTCGATACATTTTTGTGGATCCCGGATGTATCGAAAACTTAGACTGATGTGCTTCCTTAAGAATCTCGTCACGAAGATTTTGATCCTTCCGAACACACACTCGACCATTCACCAAAATGGTTCTGTTGTTCAAAATTTGACACTCGGTCTTATCATTTTTTGACCATTTGATAAGATCCTCGTCCTTTTCTTGTGCCAACCAAATACGACTTAGTAAATCAGCTTGATCCGCAGCACCTAAGCCCAACGGTTCCAATTCGTCGGACAAAGCTGCTAAACGCAAGTCTCCGAACATGTTTACCAAGACTTCTATGTCTTTTTCGGCATCCACGGCCGTTCTCTTCCGACTTAGCGCATCTGCAACTAAGTTTTCTTTACCCGGATGGTAAGCGATCTCAAGATCGTAGTCCGCGACTAACTTCATCCAACGTCTTTGTCGTAGGTTCAACTTCGGCTGAGTGAGGTCATTCGACCTTTCCATAGGTCATCATCACTTTCCCACCAGCTGCCTTTACTAATCCAAAGAAACTCTCGGGTTCCTTTTGGAAACCACCTTTTCCAATTATTTCCGGACTTACAAAACAATGAGTTGCTCCGAAATCAAACATAACATGGGACCACCCATGAAAATAGTCCCTACGCATTCATCTAGAATAAAAAAAAACCTATTCCGAACACGCAACACTCAAATTTCACACAGAAATTTACTTAGGTAAGTGATAGGACGTACCAGTGATCGGACGAGAAGTGCTTTGCTTATCCAACTCCTCAGCCATCGGGTACATTCGCAGCATGATTGCTTGCCTCTTTGGCGGTGGTGGCAGCTTCTCATTTGCCCGTTTCCCGGTTTGCTGCACCAACTTTGGACAATTCGACCTGAAATGTCCCTCTTCACCGCAGTTGAAACACAATTTCCCACCAGCCTTCTTTGGGCAAAAATTTGCCTTGTGGTCTTTGCTACCAGATATGAAACATTTCCTCGGCCTATACTCACCAGAGTGCATTTTTCCGCAAATTCCACAAGGTTGGCATCTACCGGATGAGTTTCCCGCGAAGGACTTTTTCACCCAGCCCTTCTTTTGTCCGACACCACCTCCAGATTTTCCTTGTGGTATCACTTGTGGAAGTGATTGTTCACCCAACAACTTAGCTTCCTCTTCCATTCCACTTTCCAGCATAACTCCCTTCTCCACTAGTTTGGCAATAGTCCCATAGTTGCGAACAAGGCAGCGGTTTCAGAGCTCAATCCGCAGCCCACACATAAACCGTCGTACTTGGACACTCTCATCCTCAAGTTCACGTCCATAATACTTTTTAAGACTGTTGAACTCAGCCTCATATTCCCACACAGTTTTGGTACCTTGACGCAAATCCAAAAAGGCACCCTCAAACCTATCTAAAGCTCTGGTGGAAAGTTTCCCACAAACAATCCGGATTCCTCAATCTTCCACACACTCCTTCCCACCAACTATGAGCGTCACCTTCCAAGTAGTGGACAGCTATGTCCTTCTTGTACTCATTCGGACATCGAACAAAAGCAAAGTTCCTCTCCATTCGACTTCCCCACTCATCCGCCTCAATGGGTTTTGCACCACCGGAGAAGTACTTAATACCAAGCTTCTGCATTTGATCTATCACGGATGCAAGCCTAGGTGGTGAGATTTGCAAAACACGTGCAAGGATCCCTAGTCCACAGATGGTCGTCGGCGTTTCTTAGGAAATCTCGAACGTGGGAGAAGATCGGACACGCTGGCGTTCGCTTCTCTCGGTGGGATCGAACAAGGGGGAAGTGTTGGCGGATTGAAGTGCACCACAGAGTGATGATGAGCTCTGATACAACACGGATCTTGCCTTGAGGATTCACTCGTCAAGAACAAGAACAAACTAGGGTTTTTCTTTGTTTTAAGAAAATGCGATATATTATTGATAGTAGTGTAAAATTCGGTTACACGGCTGCAAGGGGACTTTATAATAGTACTATCAGCTAGCGCGAAGGCCCAAAAGAAAATAAAAACCCAACAACAAAAGAACAAAACGCAAAACAAAGAAATGACATAAACTCATCGTTTTAATAAAGCTAAAATAGGAAACTAGCAAAGCGCACGTTAAACTCAAGTCTTAGTGTCGTTTTAGTGGAGGACTTAGTCGTTGAGAGGACTTGGTGAACCTGGAAGGATGGTATAAATGGAATAAAACTTACCTTGGTTCGTGCGGAGACGAATGGTGCTGTCGGACGTTGTCGTGGATTCCTCGTGGGAATGCGCGGTATCCTCGATAATGCGTCGTGGTTCCTTGTTGCCTTTCGTGGATTCCTCGATGATTTGCACGGAGTCCTCGGTGACTTGTGTAGACTTCTAGGTGACTGGTGCATAGTCTTTAATGATGGAGTGTGGATCCTCGGAGCGATACGTAGACTTTTTGACGATGGAGTGTGAATCCTCAAAGCAATACATAGAATCTTCGATGATGGTGCGTGGATCCGCGAAGCGGTACGTTAGATCCTCGCGATCGGTACGTGGAATTCCAAGGTTGGTTCAAGGATGGTCGTGGACATTTGGTGCCAGCTCTTTCCTGATGACATCCATAATATCTTGCACCGCAAGGTTGAACCTCCTTCGATGTTGTTTATGTTTGGATCGAGTCATGGTGCCTTCCCTCACTTCGGGTACCGGGTTGGATTCTCCTTGAGGTTTGATGTCTGCATCATTCCCTCCCTCTTCAAGAGTTTTGACCCCAAAACCTGTTCTCTACATCATAGGGCAAAAGGTCAGCAACGTTAAAAGTATGGGAGATTCTTACCTCGTCGGGTAGTTCGAGATGGTAGGCGTTATCAGTTATTTTCTCAATAATTTTGAACGGTCCGTTGCCTCGTGGCGATAACTTGGAGGTTCTTTGCTGTGGAAATCTATCCGTCCTCATGTGGAGCCAAACCCAATCCCCTGGTTTCAGCAACACCTCCTTTCTCCCCCGGTCCGCCCTCCGTTTGTTGTCCGCGGCTTTCTTCTCCAAATTTGCCTTGACCTCTTCGTGTAGCTTTTTTATTGCTTTGGCCCGGTGGAATCCATCTTGATTAGCCTGTTCGAGTGGTGGTGATACGATCTTGGTAAGATCTCCCAAGAAACACACTCTTGTTCGGTATTGGTTACGGATAATCCTTGTAGAACAAGGCGGGGAAGTGAATGGCTGCGTCGAGGGCTATGGACTGCACTCGGTAAACCTGAACTGTAGGCTAACCATCAAGGAACGCTTGTGACTCGTCGGCTAACCACCTCGGAATCGGATTGAACACAAGGCTAACCACCTTAGTGAACGGTTGTGATCAAAGAGCTAACCACTCTAGGATCGGTTTGATTTCTTGGCTAACCACCAAAGAGATCGAAAGTTCTTGAAGAACAAAAGAGAGACTTCTCTAAGAAAAAAAGATATATATTTGATTATCATTCTCAAAAGATTACATAGTTTAAATAGGACTAGAATGTAAAGAGTTTTGTAGAAAAGACTAAAAACAATGTATGGGAAATAACAAAGTCTAATTAAAGACTTTAACTCTTGTGTGAATGCCTCTTAGCCTCCCATCCTCTTATCGGTTGTTGACCGAGAAGTTGGTCCAGCTCGGGAGATGAATGTTCTTGCCTCGTTAAAACCTCTTTTGGTAAACCCATTGGGACAAACCCAAAAGTAGGGAAAAGAGTACAAGATCAAACACCTCGGTCCAACTTCTATGGAAAGTACGGGTGTTGTACTCGGATCACGTTGAGGACGGTGTGAGAGAGCTCGGAAGGTCGGACAAACGGTAGTGCGGAGCTCGGGAATCCTTGAGCGCGGGAGTCCTTGAGCGCGGGAGCTCAGTCGATTGGTAGTGCGGAGCTCGGGAATTCTTGAGCGCGGGAGCTCGGTCGATTGGTAGTGCGGAGCTTGGGAATTCTTGAGCACGGGAGCTCGGTCGATTGGTAGTGCGGAGCTCGGGAATTCTTGAGTGATTCGAACGTTGTTAAGTAACTCCCGGACAGCTTGGTTTAGCTTTCGTGTCTTCGATCGCGTAACGGGACCTTCGGGAATGATCAATGCTTCCTCGGGATCCTCTTCCAAATTTGGCGTATCCATGATCATATCAGGTGGTAAAGCTACAAGATCTAAAGAGGCCAAAGGGTTAAATCTGTAAACTATCTCGAAGCGAGATAGTTTAGTCGACGAATGCACGGCCCGATTGTAAGCAAATTCAACATAGGGAAGACAATCAAACCACGTTCGCATGTTGTTACCCAAGGTGGCTCGAAGTAGGGTTGTGAGCGTTCGATTCACAACCTCGGTTTGGCCGTCTGTTTGCGGATGGTAACTTGTAGAAAATAAAAGCTTGGTGCCTAACTTCCTCCACAAGGTTCTCCAAAAATGTCCAAGGAATTTAGTGTCACGATCCGACACGATTGTTCTTGGAATGCCATGAAGCCTCACCACATCTCGAAAGTATAGCTCCGCAATCTCGGAGGCTTTATTGGTGTTGGCACACGGAATGAAATGCACCATTTTGGAGAATCGGTCTACCACCACGAATATAAAGCCCTTTCCTTGCGTCATGGGCAAACCTAGCACAAAATCCATGGAAACATCCTCCCAAGGAGCGTTAGGAATTGGTAATGGTAAATAGAGTCCGTGGGGCTGTGATGCGGACATCGAACCTAACCCGGTGCCCAAAGTGAGGGAAAGCACCATGACTCGTTCAAAGCACAAGCAACTTCGAAGGAGGTTCAACCTTGCCGTGGAAGACATTGTAAATGTCATTGGAAAGGGGTTAGCACCAAGTGTCCACGAGCAACCACGAGGCGATCATGGAATTCCACGTATCGATCGTTCCAAGCTACCGTACCGCATCGAGGATCCACATACTGCTACCGAAGATCCACGTACCGATCGTGCCAACCTACCGTACTGCATCGAGGATCCACGTACTGCTACCGAGGATCCACGTACCGATCATGCCAAGCTACCGTACCGCCCCGAGGATCCACGTACTGCTACCGAGGATCCACGTACCGATCATGCCAAGCTACCGTACCGCCCCGAGGATCCATGTACTGCTAACGAGGATCCACGTATCGCTGTCGAAGACTCCACGTACCGCATCGAGGATCTCTGTACAACTTCCAAAGGTTCCCCGAGCTGCCCCGAGAATCACGACGACACGTTTACGCATCACCCTGAGGAACCACGAGCCAACACTGAGGATCTGCAACAAGTCACCGAGGACTTCATACAAGTTGCCGAGGATTCCACGATGGACTCCGAGGAAGTGCGACGCTACATCGAGGACACCGCGCAATTCCACGAGAAAACCACGATAGTCTTCGACAACGTCACTCGACTCCACGCGAACCAAGGTAAGTTCTATACAATATTTTTGATCTTTGCAGGTTCAAACAGCCCTTCCATTGGCTAAGTCCACTACAAAAACGACATCAACACTCGCGTCTTAGTAGTTTCCTTTTCTTGCTTTAAGTAAAACGATGGGCTTTGTGTTTCTTTGTGTTTTCGCATTTCTTTGGACTTTTGTTGTTAGGCTTTTATTTTATTTTCTTTTTGGGCCTTAGGGCTAGCTGATAGGACTGTTTATAAAGTCCCCTTGCAGCCGTGTAACCGATTTTTACCCTATTATCAATAAAATATCGCATTTTCTTACTAAGGCAAAAACCCTAGTTCGTTCTTGTTCTTGTTCTTTAAAGAGTGATTCTTTGAGACGAGATATGTGTTGTATAAGAGTCAATCACACCTCTGTGGTGCACTTCCTACCGCCAACACATCCCCCTTGTTCGATCCCACTCGAGAGAATCGACTGCCATTGAGTCAGATCTTCACCCACGTCCGAGAATCCTGAGGAAACGCTGACGACCGTCCGTGGAATCAAGGATCCTGCTCGTGTCCCATAATACTCACCCCCGAGGCTTAAATCATCTGGTATCAGTGCACCTTTTGTACTGATAAGTGTGTGTTCTTAGGTTTTGTAGTAAGTGCACAGGGTCTTCAAGTGGACGAGGAAAAGATTCGAGCCATTCGTGAATGGCCTACACCCACCATCGTCGATCATGTTCGAAGTTTCCACGGTCTCGCTAGCTTTTGTTGGAGATTCGTTCGAGATTTTAGTTCCGTGGCTGCACCAATGACCGCTATCATAAAAAAGAACGTGCCATTCTAATGGGGACCAGCCCAAGATCAAGCTTTCAACACGCTCAAGGAACGACTCACCCAAGCACCGTTCTTAGCCTTGCCGGATTTCGATGTTATGTTCGAGGTTGAGTGCGATGCCTCCGGTTTAGGCATCAGAGCTGTTCTACACCAAAGGAAGCGTCCTGTGGCTTATTTCAGTGTGAAGCTCAGTGGTCCCACCCTCAACTACCTGACAAATGACAAAGAGCTCTATGCCTTAGTCCGAGCTCTAGAAACATGGCAACACTACATCCTCTCAAAAGAGTTCATCATCCACACGGACCATGAGACGCTAAAGCACCTCAAGGGCCAAACTTGAAACACCCCATCCTTAAAATTTTTCCAAAGGAGGTTTGCTTCGTCCTCGGATCATCACAAACCCGAGCAATCACTTACGTTTTAAGGGTTTATTCTTTAACAATTCATATTCGATAACGATTCTGAGATTCATTATATTAGCGTCATAAATCAGCGAAAGACTTTCGTAAAATAAGGAACATAAACTGGATTTCTTTATTAACTTATCAAGGATTCAATACACTTGCGAGAGTTTGCACTATAGGCTAATACAAGTATAATATGATCCCCATAATCCAGTCTAACACACCACACCCCCTTCTCGGCAACATCGTTTGGACGCCTAATTGCGATCCTTTCCACGGTCGCCACCTTTTCCTGAAACCAACAAGTATAAGTTTCTCGAGAATCATCAAGGGTTGAACAATGCGAATGTTCGATGAACGATTCTACATAATCATGCAAAACACGGCAAACCCTCGTGTTTCCCCCATAGATAATCTCTAACAAATAGAAGAGAAGTAAGAAATTCGAGCAAGAGATACAAGTCGCTTAACCGCCACGTTTCCTTGGAGGAATCGTCAAACTTCTACGGATTAACACCGCGAGTTCACTTATCCAATCCTCGGTTACGGCGTAAGCACCCACCTTTGCCGCCCTCGTAGTCGGCTCCGTGGTGATCTCGAGTTTCTTCGAAGTATTCACTTCCATTTTCGGAGATTCTCCCACAGTTAGGTTTTTCTCTCTTTCTTTCTCGAAGAATCTCTCTTCTTTTTCGTCTTTATTCCCTCGTAGAACTTAGGAATTCTTTAGAGTATTTTCTCGTGTTTTTGAGAAATGATTTCCGATCTCCCTAAACAACGAATGAACATCCCTTTATATAGGTTCGGGGTGGAAACCGTTTCCTTTGGCGAAGAGGCACGTTCTTTCGAACAGGCACCTTCTTGTTCCATCGCGACCCATCGTCCGTGTCCATTCGTACTATAACCGCTCAACCGCCCAACCGTCCATCCGTCCGAGCAACCGCACAACCGTCCAACCACCTTAGTAGCTGGCCGAGCTGAGGTGAGCTATCCGAGCTTAGCTCTAGCTGACCGAGCTAGGTACAGTCCACGTTAGCTAGAGTTCAGTCCACAGGAGCTACTTCGAGCTTCCCGTAGCTTACCTCGAGCTACCCGCAGCTTCCTTCGAACTCGCCGTAGCTTTCCCGAGCTATTCTTCGATATTTCCCGAACTTCTTTTATTTTTCCTAACTTTCCTTGATTTCCTTCGAGGAATTTGGCTAAGTCTCCTTCCTTACGACTTAACCTTCGTTCACGGACCTTTTCACGAATTTCTTCGATCATGGCCCGTTCCTCCGATCCTTAACGCGGATTGGGGATGTTACAAGTCTCCCCCACCTAAATGGGATTCGTCCTCGAATCCGGATCAGTGTGTTCTTCTAACTCAATCTCTTCGAACCACTTAGGAAATTTGGCCTTCATTTTGCTTACCGTTTCTGATGTAAGATCGACTCCTGTCCTCACGGTGCCCCACGCGGATCCACGAGGAAACCACGTACCGGACACGGGCACACGAGGCAACATTCAGAATCTACGACCAGAAGAGGATTTCTACCGTGCCATCTTGAAGAATCCTCAAGGAAGTGCCCATTTCCAGACGATCCATCGAGGCACTTTGGAGGATGAACGAGCCAAGCCACCCGACGACGAAGAGCATCCACCCGCGGACACTAGAATCCACCCGTAGCTGACCACCGATGAAACCAGCCGTTCGTTGGAGAAACCCTTGAAGATTCACCGTCCAAGACCTCAAGATATGAGGTTCCATCGAGCAAAACTTCACAAACCACGACAAGATTTCAGAGATCTTCGACGCACCCTCCAGATGGACCGTTCCGGCAACGAACACCCTCGAAGACTAACCGAAGATCCTCCTGACAAACCCGAAGACTTCCTGCCATTTTTCGAACATCAATCCAAGACTTCACCACGTTTTGAAGTGCCCAAAACAGCAGCCACTCTCGAAATCCACGTGGAAACGACAAAGGGAAAACTTTCCTTTTTCGACATTATTTCTAGAAGCGCACATCCATCTTTCGATCCAGGCCCTCCATCTCGAAGAAACGATCCCGGACGTCCAATCCTTGAAGATATTCGAGATCCTTCCACCAGAATAATCGAAGAAGCGTTGCCCAACGGCTAGATATCTTCGAACGCTCCTCCTTGATTATCGAATATTTTTGTTTCCTTTCTTGTATTTTCTGACCGTTGGAGGTCCTCTCATTCTCCAGCCTATATAAGCTCCCTCTCAATGTTTCATTTCAATCACCGAATATTTTATGAATAAGAAATCAAGTTTGTTTTTGCTTCAAATTATTTGAACCAAATCAACGTCTTTGCAAGAATTTAGTTAGTTTGTGGAATCAAACTCTAGGTTTTTCGTGTAGAGTCTTCAATCCTCGCGAGGAAGAGCCCTTGGATTGTCTTCTCTAACCCTCGGTGTTGTGGAATCAACATCACTATCCTTCACCACCACGTTCAACGCTTCCGCCAACGTTTCAAGTTCGAAATCCGTGAGTCACACCGAGGTGGAATCCGAGGTTTGCATCATTGGTATCAGAGCTTAAACGCTCCTATCTTTACCAGGTTATTTCGTTCCTTTCTTGTTTTTCAATTCAGTTTTCGATTTCTTACAAAAAACCCATAAAAAATCAATTTTCGTTTGTTTTGTTGTTTCAATTTTATAAAATCAAAAACAAATCATAAAAATCATTTGCTTTCTGTTTTAGTTCGTATAATCAATCTAAAAACCATAAAAATTGTATTCGTTAATTCTGAAATTCATTTGCTATTCGTAGTTTGAAGTTTCTTGCAAGTTGTTTCTGTTTTCGTCTGTTTTGTTGTTTTAGTTTTATAAAATCGAAGAAAAATCATAAAAATCATTTTCTTGCTGTTTTAGATCGTGGACTCACTCTAGAATTCAGGAAAATTGTTCGCTTTAATTCGAAAATTCATTTGATATTTTTGAGTTGAAGTTTATAGCAATTCGTTTCTGTTTTTCGATAATCACCTTGCTTTGATCGGATATCTACTGATTCCTTGAAACTTGTTTGAACTTTTGCAAGGTACCATGGGAGACGAGAACCATATCACACTGGAGACCATCATGGCAACATTAGCTACCATGAACGCTACCATAAACGCTAACCTAACGGCGATGACAACAAGGCTAGACCGACTAGAGCAACCGGGGCCAAATGAACAACCACCCATCGGTCCAATAAGAAACGTGCCACCAGCTGTTCGGAGAGGCAACTACGATCCTGATCAAGAAGAGGATCCACCAGATCCACAACCACAACGTCACGGACCAGATCCTATCCACGCTGCCTTTGACGTTTTGAATCGAAGGAACCACGGAGACCGAAACCGTTTCCGTGAAGATGAAAGGAGCTTGCCACGAGAAGTGAAGCTCACCGCACCTACCTTTGCTGGAAAGATTGATCCATCCGACTACTTGGAGTGGGAGAGCCGAATGGAGTATCTCTTTGCCTACTACTCATATTCGGAGCCAAAGAAGATGGCTTTAGCAATCGCAAGTTTAACCGACTATGCCTTAGCATGGTGGGATCGAGAAGTAGCTGAAAAGAGGAGGCTTAGATACCCCCAAATCACACGATGGATTGACATGAAGTTTGAACTTCGCAAAAGGTATGTACCTCCACATTTCCATCGAGAATTACTAAGGAAGTTTCATTCTTTATTTCAGGGAACAGGAAGTGTAGAGGAGTACTTCGAAGAATTTGAACTCCTAAGAAGCCGGCTAGAGTTAGAAGAGACGGAGGAGTCTCTCATGTCCCAATTTGTAGAAAGACTACAAGACCGGATACAAAGGAAGGTGGAAACACACCCATATCACTCCTTACAAGAAGTTGTTCATCTTGCCATCCAACGTGAACAACATATCAAGAAGAAGTCGACATCTCGGACCAGTACCAGCAACCACACCGAAGATCCTCCTAACAAACCCGAAGACTTCCTGCCATTTTTCAAACATCAATCCAAGACTTCACCACGTTTTGAAGTGCCCAAAACAGCAGCCACTCTCAAAATCCACGTGGAAACGACAAAGGGAAAACTTTCCTTTTTCGACAATCTTTCTAGAAGCGCATATCTACCTTTTGATCCAGGCCCTCCATCTCGAAGAAATGATCCTGGACGTCCAATCCTTGAAGATATTCGAGATTCTTCCACCAGAATAATTGAAGAAGCGTGCCCAACGGCTAGATATCTTCGAACGCTCCTCCTTGATTATCGAATATTTTTGTTTCCTTTCTTGTATTTTTTGACCGTTGGAGGTCTTCTCATTCTCGAGCCTATATAAGCTCCCTCTCATTGTTTCATTTCAATCACCGAATAATTTATCAATAAGAAATCAAGTTTGTTTTTGCTTCAAAGTCTTTGAACCAAATCAACGTTTTTGCGAGATTCTTGTAGTTTGTGGAATCAAACTCTAGGTTTTTCGTGTAGAGTCTTCAATCCTCGCGAGGAAGAGCCCTTGGATTGTCTTCTCTAACCCTCGGTGTTGTGGAATCAACATCACTATCCTTCACCACCACGTTCAACGCTTCGGCCAACGTTTCAAGTTCGAAATCTGTGAGTCACACCGAGGTGGAATCCGAGGTTTGCATCATAAGGGAACTCGATGACGAAGCGGTGCAAGTAAGACAATTCCTCCGTGGGCTACGGGTGGAAGTCCGAACGCATTGTTCTGTGAGAACCTTCGGCACGGTCTCGGAGTTAGTTGAAAGGGCCGCGATGGTGGAGGCAAACCTTGCTGAGGGAAACCAGGCGAAGGTTCAGGCCAAGCCATCGGTGGATTCAAGCCAACTGATAGCAAAAGAAAGTGGGATCAAGTTTAAGACCGTAGGGTTACGGTAAGTCGGGTCAAATGCACGACTTGTAGAAAATGGCATTACGGGGTATGCAAGAGTGCAACCCATTCGTGTGTTAGATGCGGCAGTAGGGACCATGAAGGTCGGAACTGTCCGCGAAATTAAAGGCTAGAAAAAGTGATTACCGAAGGCCCGGTTTGCTTCCATTGCGGTAAGGGCGGGCATATCCGGAGAGATTGCCCAGCGGCTGCAAAGGAAGGGAAGCAAGGGGGCAGTATCCATGGGGGAAACGAGAATCCCACGAAGGCCACAAGGCAATTCATAGCACCGCGGGTGTATGAACTCACAAGGGAACTCGGCACGGCCGGAAGTTTCAGCGCAATCACCGGTAAGACACTTAGCCTAAAATCACCCATACTCTGAGCATGACATGCATCGTAGATAGGGTAAGGGGACTTAGCATTCTAGGATGAATGTGCAGGAACCATTCAAATTGGTGGTGTTTTGACACGCACCTTATTTGATTTCGGGGCTACACACAGTTTTGTGAGTCCGGATGTGGTTGCCCGCGGTAAATTCCAGCTGAAACCCGAGGAGGGTTTCGGAATTGTTCATGCGGCCGGTGGGCATGTCATGAAACCGTATGGAACGGTTTGTGATGTCCCGGTCAGCATATGTAATGTGGATATGCCGTTGAACCTAGTGTGCATACCCTTAAGAACGCATGAGGCGATATTGGGGATGGACTGTCTAGGGAAGTACAAGGCTACGTTAGACTGCTACCGTGGAAAAGTACGGTTTGCAAAGGGCGAGGGTTGGGTTGAGTTTCAAGGGATTCGACCAACATCGTCAGGTTTGATAGTATCGGCGGTTAAGGCCGAGAGGATGCTTGAGAAAGGTTGTGAGGCCTTCTTGGCTATAATATCCACCGCCGAACTCGGTAAGGACGCGGGGATCGAAGACATTCCAATAGTAAAGGACTTCGCGGACGTGTTCGAATCCTTGAAGGGATTACCCCCGGATAGAGCCGATCCGTTCACGATAGAACTTGAACCCGGAACTGCTCCTCTCTCCAAAGCACCTTATCGAATGGTTCCGGCTGAAATGACCGAGCTTAAGAAACAGTTGGGGGATTTGTTGGACAAAGGGTTCATACGACCGAGTAACTCACCTTGGGGTGCACCGGTACTATTCGTAAAGAAAAAGGATGGTAGCATGCGGCTATGCATCAACTACCGAGGCTTGAATCGGGTCACGGTGAAAAACAAGTACCCTTTGCCTAGCATAGATGAACTCCTGGATCAACTCAAGGGAGCAACGTGGTTCTCCAATATTGACTTGGCATCGGGGTATCATCAAATACTGATAGAATCGTCGGATATTCGGAAAACCGCATTCCAAACAAGGTATGGCCACTACGAATTTGTGGTAATGCCGTTTGGATTAACTAACGCACCTGCAGCCTTTATGAAATGATTAATGGCATATTCCGTGATTGTCTAGACGAGTATGTGATAATTTTTATCGACGACATACTTGTTTATTCAAAAGATCGGGAAAGTCATGAAAGACATCTTAAGGTGGTGTTGGAACGGTTAAGGGAACAAAAACTCTATGCCAAGTTGAGCAAGTGTAGCTTCTGGCAACGAAGCATCGGGTTTTTGGGGCGCATTGTGTCGGAAGAAGGCGTATCGGTCGATCCCGAGAAGATAAGCGCAATAAAGGATTGGCCACGACCGAGAAATGCGACGGAGATACGTAGTTTCCTCGGATTAGCCGGTTATTACCGAAGGTTCGTGAAGGGATTTGCGAACATGGCACAATCCATGACACGCCTTACGGGGAAGGACGTGAAGTTCACGTGGATGGATGAGTGTGAAACGGGTTTAACCGCGTTAAAGGCTATGCTAACAAGTGCACCGGTCTTAGCATTGCCGGAACCGGGTGAGGCTTATGTGGTTTGCACGGACGCGTCTATCATGGGGCTTGGATGCGTTCCAATGCAGCAAGGGAAGGTAATAGCGTATGCCTCAAGGCAGTTACAAAAACATGAAGGTAATTACCCCACCCACGACTTGGAAATGGCCGCGGTGGTGTTTGCACTCAAACTATGGCGATCGTATCTTTATGGTGCCAAGGTGCAAATTTTTACCGACCATAAAAGCTTGAAGTATATCTTCACGCAACCAGAACTCAATCTTTGGCAAAGAAGATGGATGGAGTTCGTAGCCGACTACGATATTGATATCGCATATCATTCGGGTAAGGCCAATACGGTTGCGGATGCATTAAGTCGGAGACGGACGGAGGTGGCTGCAAGTAAGGATCAGGAAACGTTGGTAAATATGATCGGGACATTAAATGTCAATGTCTTGTCCGGCAACTTGGAACCTTTGGGTTTGGGTGCGGCGGATCAAGCCGATCTACTTACACGGATCCTTGCGGCTCAAAAAGAAGATGCAAACCTTAATAAGGTTTTGCATGATGAAGGATCGGAGTACCAAACGTCCAATAATGGTACCATTGTGGTACATGGTCGGGTTTGTGTACCAAACGTCCGAGAGTGAAAGGACGAGATTCTACGAGAAGCTCACCGGTCGAAATTTTCCATTCACCCGGGAATGAACAAGATGTACCAGGATCTCAAGCGGTACTATCAATGGGTTGGAATGAAGAAAGATGTGGCAAAATGGGTGTCACAGTGCCCCACTTGTCAATTGGTCAAGGCCGAACATCAAGTACCGAGTGACAGGTCTACCGGAGACGAGCAACAAAAAGAATGTGGTGTGGGTAGTGGTGGATAGACTCACTAAGTCAGCCCATTTCATCGCAATAAAGAAAACTGACGGCGTTAAGGTAATTGCAAATAAATACATTAACGAAATTGTCAGGTTACATGGAGTTCCGGCAAGTATTGTCTCAGATATGGATTCAAGGTTTACTTTCCAATTCTGAAAAGCTTTCCAAAAAGCCTTGGGAACGCGAGTGAACATGAGTACCGCATACCATCCGCAGACGGACGGGCAATCGGAACGAACCATCAAAACGTTGGAAGACATGTTGCGAGCATGCATATTGATTGGGGTGGATCTTGGGAAAGGCATTTGCCTTTGGTTGAGTACACCTACAACAATAGTTTCCAAGCGAGTATCGGAATGCCACTGTACGAAGCACTCTACGGACGACCGTGCCGAACTCCACTATGTTGGACCCAAGTGGGGGAGCGTAGCCTCATTGGTATGGACATAGTGCAGGAGACCACGGACAAAATCAAAGTAATCCAACGGAAGATGCGAGAAGCACAAGATCGGCAGAAAAGTTATGCGGATCGACGAAGGAAAAACATTGAATATTCGGTGGGAGGGCAAGGACTTCAAGAAAGGGAAAATTGGACCCGAGGTACATTGGGCCATTTACCGTGTTGGAGCGTATCGGGCTAGTCGCGTACAAGTTAGAATTGCCCGAAGAAATGAGTACGTTTCACAACGTATTCCACGTATCCCAACTAAGGAAATGCCTAACCAAAAAAGACGTGTGGTTACCGGAACTGCCACGAGATTCGAAAGATAATCTTACGGTAGAAGTAAGGCCGGTAAGGATCATCGACAAAATGGAAAAGGTAACAAGGGGAAAAACAATTCCAATAGTTAAAGTTGTTTGGGATTGTAATGGCAAAGAGAACGAAACTTGGGAAACTGATGCAAACCTCGGATTCCACCTCGGTGTGACTCACAGATTTCGAACTTGAAACGTTGGTCGAAGCGTTGAACGTGGTGGTGAAGGATAGTGATGTTGATTCCACAACACCGAGGGTTAGAGAAGACAATCCAAGGGCTCTTCCTCGCGAGGATTGAAGACTCTACACAAAAAACCTAGAGTTTGATTCCACAAACTACAAGAATCTCGCAAAAACGTTGATTTGGTTCAAAGACTTTGAAGCAAAAACAAACTTGATTTCTTATTGATAAATTATTCGGTGATTGAAATGAAACAATGAGAGGGAGCTTATATAGGCTCGAGAATGAGAAGACCTCCAACGGTCAAAAAATACAAGAAAGGAAACAAAAATATTCGATAATCAAGGAGGAGCGTTCGAAGATATCTAGCCGTTGGGCACGCTTCTTCAATTATTCTGGTGGAAGAATCTCGAATATCTTCAAGGATTGGACGTCCAGGATCATTTCTTCGAGATGGAGGGCCTGGATCAAAAGGTAGATATGCGCTTCTAGAAAGATTGTCGAAAAAGGAAAGTTTTCCCTTTGTCGTTTCCACGTGGATTTCGAGAGTGGCTGATGTTTTGGGCACTTCAAAACGTGGTGAAGTCTTAGATTGATGTTCGAAAAATGGCAGGAAGTCTTCGGGTTTGTCAGGAGGATCTTCGGTTTGTCTTCGAGGGTGTTCGTTGTCGGAACGGTCTGTCTCGAGGGTGCGTCGAGGATCTCTGAAATCTTGTCATGGTTTGTGAAGTTTTGCTCGATGGAACCTCATATCTTGAGGTCTTGTACGGTGAATCTTCAAGGGTTTCTCCAAAGAACGGCTGGTTTCGTCGGTGGTCAGCTCCGGCTGGATTCTAGTGTCCGCGGGTGGAGGCTCTTCGTAGTCAGGTGGTTTGGATCGTTCTTCCTCCACGGTTCCTCGATGGATCGTCTGGAAATGGTCACTTTCTCGAGGATTCTTCAAGGTGGCACGGGGAAAATCTTCTTCTGGTCGCCGGTTCTGAAGGTTTGCCTCGTATGCTCGCGGCCGGTACGTGGATTCCTCGTGGATCTGCGTGGGGCAACGTGAGGACAGGAGTCGATCTTACATCATTCCCTCCCCCTTGCAAAGGTTTCGACCAAGAAACTAATTTTCCTGCACCAAGAAAAAGCAAGTTAGATCTCATGCGAATTTGCGATTCTAAGGCCTTACCTTCGAGAATCTTCGATTTTTCGCGAATTGGGGGATCCGGTGGTTCGGCTTGGATTAGCATGGAGTGGTAAGCTCCTCTAGCTGCAGTCAGCTCCAGAGTAGGAACATGTCTTGTCACGTCCACTTTTGTTGGAAAATGCTCCTTAGCTACAAAATCTGAAAATGGAACCTTATCCTTGATGGTGCATTGTGAGTGGAACACGTTGTCTCTTTGTTCGGGTTCATCCATGGTTGTTTGGGGTGTGAGAACCCTCCGAGTGACTAGTAGCTCGCCTTCATCCGGATCAATCCTTCCAGCAAAGGTAGATGCTGTGAGTTTCACTTCTTGTGGCAAGTTTCTTTCATCTCCACGAAAACGGTTTTGGTCTCCGTAGTTTCTTTGATTCAAAACGTCGAAGGCAGCGTGGATATGATCTGGTCCGAGACGTTGTTGATGTGGGTCTTGTGGATCCTCTTCTTGTTCAGGATTGTAGTTTCCTCTCCGAACAGCTGGTGGCACGTTTCTTTTGGACCGATGGGTGGTTGTTCAATTGGACCCGGTTGCCCTCGTCGGTTTAGCCTCATTGACATCATTGCCATGTTAGCGTTTATGGTAGCTAAGGTCACCATGATGGACTCCCGTGAAAGATGGTTCTTGTCTCCCATAGTACCTTGCAAAAGTTCAAACAAGTTTCAAGGAATCAGTAGATATCCGATCAAAGCAAGGTGATTATCGAAAAACAGAAACGAATTGCTATAAACTTCAACTCAAAAAATATCAAATGAATTTTCGAATTAAAGCGAACAATTTTCCTGAATTCCCTAATGAGTCCACGATCTAAAACAGAAAGAAAATGATTTTTATGATTTTTCTTCGAGTTTATAAAACTAAAACAACAAAACAGACGAAAACAGAAACAACTTGCAAGAAACTTCAAACTACGAATAGCAAATGAATTTCAGAATTAACGAACACAATTTTTATGGTTTTTAGATTGATTATACGAACTAAAACAGAAAGCAAATGATTTTTATGATTTGTTTTTGATTTTATAAAATTGAAACAACAAAACAAACGAAAATTGATTTTTATGGTTTTTTTGTAAGAAATCGAAAACTGAATTGAAAAACAAGAAAGGAACGAAATAACCTGGTAAAGATAGGAGCGTTTAAGCTCTGATACCAATGATGCAAACCTCGGATTCCACCTCGGTGTGACTCACAGATTTCGAACTTGAAACGTTGGCGGAAGCGTTGAACGTGGTGGTGAAGGATAGTGATGTTGATTCCACAACACCGAGGGTTAGAGAAGACAATCCAAGGACTCTTCCTTGCGAGGATTGAAGACTCTACACGAAAAACCTAGAGTTTGATTCCACAAACTACAAGAATCTCGCAAAAACGTTGATTTGGTTCAAAGACTTTGAAGCAAAAACAAACTTGATTTCTTATTGATAAATTATTCGGTGATTGAAATGAAACAATGAGAGGGAGCTTATATAGGCTCGAGAATGAGAAGACCTCCAACGGTCAGAAATTACAAGAAAGGAAACAAAAATATTCGATAATCAAGGAGGAGCGTTCGAAGATATCTAGCCGTTGGGCACGCTTCTTCAATTATTCTGGTGGAAGAATCTCGAATATCTTCAAGGATTGGATGTCCAGGATCATTTCTTCGAGATGGAGGGCCTGGATCAAAAGGTAGATATGCGCTTCTAGAAAGATTGTCGAAAAAGGAAAGTTTTCCCTTTGTCGTTTCCACGTGGATTTCGAGAGTGGCTGCTGTTTTGGGCACTTCAAAACGTGGTGAAGTCTTGGATTGATGTTCGAAAAATGGCAGGAAGTCTTCGGGTTTGTCAGGAGGATCTTCGGTTTGTCTTCGAGGGTGTTCGTTGTCGGAACGGTCTGTCTCGAGGGTGCGTCGAGGATCTCTGAAATCTTGTCGTGGTTTGTGAAGTTTTGCTCGATGGAACCTCATATCTTGAGGTCTTGCACGGTGAATCTTCAAGGGTTTCTCCAAAGAACGGCTGGTTTCGTCGGTGGTCAGCTCTGGGTGGAATCTAGTGTCCGCGGGTGGAGGCTCTTCGTAGTCAGGTGGTTTGGATCGTTCTTCCACCAAGGTTTCGCGATGGATCGTCTGGAAATGGTCACTTTCTCGAGGATTCTTCAAGGTGGCAGGGGAAAATCTTCTTCTGGTCGCCGGTTCTGAAGGTTGCCTTGTATGCTCGTGGCCGGTACGTGGATTCCTCGTGGATCTGTGTGGGGCAACGTGAGGACAGGAGTCGATCTTAAATCACCTTCCCACGTACCGTCTCAACTTATTGAATTCTTCTTCATATTCCCGGACTGATTTGTGTCCTTGGACCAAATCTAGGAACCTGCTCTCAAGCCTATCCCATGCCTCGGACGGGAAGTACTTCCGATTGAATTCTTTCTCGAATTCCTCAAAATTCTCCATGTTTCCCCCGGTGCGCTTGTCAACGGTAAGCCACCAATTATGTGCATTTCCTTCGAGAAAATGCACGGCTATGTCCTTCTTGTAGTCGTCCGGACATCGGGTAGATTGAAAGTTCCGTACCAATCGACTTCGCCACGCATCCGCCTCCATCGGATCCGAACTCCCCTTGAAATGTTTAGTTCCAAGTCGAGAAACGTGTTCGAGAAGACTAAGGTTATCAACCTTACGGACCGTGCGAGTTATTGGGGGATCGATCTCAATCACCTCTTGTCCTTTCTCCACATTCGGCCTCGCCGCGGGTAGATCCATGTGGATCCTTGTGGACGCTACCGTCGAATTTTCCACGGATGCGTTTGGTGCAACCGCTTGGGTTGGCACTGTCATTCGGTCTTGTAGCACTTCACCGGTAGAAGGTTCCACCACCCCTTTACCGTGAGTCGCATTAGTGCCCACGTCCAAGCCTTGTCCCGGATCACGATACTCGATATCCTTGCCTTCTTCATTACCCTCGTCACTTTCCTTGCAATTTTCCTCCGCATTCGTAACATTTCCTCGGAGAGGGTTCGATGTTTCCACTACTTCCTCTCGTTGGCTCCTGTTTCGGGTGTCCGGATTCATAATCGAAGGCTGACCAATGACCGGAGGCACGAACGGGCGTTCTTCACCAATCACAGGTCCGATTGGGTCTTGAATCCTTTCGGTGGTTATCCCCACCGTTACCGCATTTGCATCCGTTCCTTCCCTTTTTTCTTCCGTTTTACGGATTTGCTTTTTCCCACCTGAGTTATAACCGATTAGTCCATACAACATCGTTAACAACTTCACGAAAAAAATAAAACCATCCTAACGCCAAACTGTTGCCGAAGGAGTGGTGTGTTCCTAATCCCGACTCAACCCATCCTAGGATCAAGCATGCTCTGATACCAACTTGAAACACCCCATCCTTAAAATTTTTCCAAAGGAGGTTTACTTCGTCCTCGGATCATCACAAACCCGAGCAATAACTTACATTTTAAGGGTTTATTCTTTAACAATTCATATTCCTTAACGATTCTGAGATTCATTATATTAGCGTCATAAATCAGCGGAAGACTTTCGTAAAATAACGAACACAAACTGGATTTCTTTATTAACTTATCAAGGATTCAATACACTTGCGAGAGTTTGCACTATAGGCTAATACAAGTATAATATGATCCCCATAATCCAGTCTAACACACCACACCCCCTTCTCGGCAACATCGTTTGGACGCCTAATTGCGATCCTTTCCACGGTCGCCACCTTTTCCTGAAACCAACAAGTATAAGTTTCTCGAGAATCATCAAGGGTTGAACAATGCGAATGTTCGATGAACGATTCTACATAATCATGCAAAACACGGCAAACCCTCGTGTTTCCCCCATAGATAATCTCTAACAAATAGAAGAGAAGTAAGAAATTCGAGCAAGAGATACAAGTCGCTTAACCGCCACATTTCCTTCGAGGAATCGTCAAACTTCTACGGATTAACACCGCGAGTTCACTTATCCAATCCTAGGTTACGGCGTAAGCACCCACCTTTGCCGCCCTCGTAGTCGGCTCCGTGGTGATCTCGAGTTTCTTCGAAGTATTCACTTCCATTTTCGGAGATTCTCCCACAGTTAGGTTTTTCTCTCTTTCTTTCTCGAAGAATCTCTCTTCTTTTTCGTATTTATTCCCTCGTAGAACTTAGGAATTCTTTAGAGTATTTTCTCGTGTTTTTGAGAAATGATTTCCAATCTCCCTAAACAACGAACGAACATCCCTTTATATAGGTTCGGGGTGGAAACCGTTTCCTTTGGCGAAGAGGCACGTTCTTTCGAACAGGCACCTTCTCGTTCCATCGCGACCCATCGTCCGTGTCCATTCGTACTATAACCGCTCAACCGCCCAACAGTCCATCCGTCCGAGCAACCGCACAACCGTCCAACCACCTTAGTAGCTGGCCGAGCTGAGGTGAGCTATCCGAGCTTAGCTCTAGCTGACCGAGCTAGGTACAGTCCACGTTAGCTAGAGTTCAGTCCACAGGAGCTACTTAGAGCTTACCGTAGCTTACCTCGAGCTACCCGCAGCTTCCTTCGAACTCGCCGTAGCTTTCCCGAGCTATTCTTCGATATTTAACGAACTTCTTTTATTTTTCCTAACTTTCCTTGATTTCCTTCGAGGAATTTGGCTAAGTCTCCTTCCTTACGACTTAACCTTCGTTCACGGACCTTTTCACGAATTTCTTCGATCATGGCCCGTTCCTCCGATCCTTAACGCGGATCGGGGATGTTACAAAACTTCACTTAAGAGGAGGCATGCTAAGTGGCTTGAGTTCATAGAGACCTTCCCATATGTAATCAAGTACAAGAAGGGGAAGGAAAACATCGTCGACGACAAACTATCACGGAGATAAGCCCTTATCTCAACCATGGAGGCCAAGATCATGGGATTTGAGCACATCAAGGACTTGTACAAGGATGATCCAGAACTGAGTGAGTGCTACCGTGAGCAGGGCCAAGGTCTATACAAGGCATTCTACCTCCAAGATGGGTTCCTATTTTGGGACAAGAGACTTTGCATTCCACAATGCTCGGTGCGCGAGTTTGTCCTAAGTGAGGCTCACAGAGGAGGCCTAATGGGGCACTTCGGAGTTGACAAAACTCTTGCCATGGTCCGAGAGCATTTCTTTTGGCCGCACCTAAAAAGAGATGTGGAGATATTCTGCGGAAGATGCGTCGTGTGCCACAAGGCCAAATCGAGGTAACACCCCAAAAGACTTTACTTACCATTACCTATCCCTAACGCTCCTTGGGAGGATGTTTCTATGGATTTTGTGCTAGGTTTACCCAAGACGCAAGGAAAGGATTCCATATTCGTGGTGGTAGATCGATTCTCCAAGATGGCACACTTCATGCCGTGTGTCAACACCAATGACGCCTCCGAGATTGCGGAGCTATACTTCCGAGAAGTGGTGAAACTTCATGGCATTCCGAGGACGATCGTATCCGACCGTGAAACCAAGTTTCTTGGACATTTCTGGAGAACTTTGTGGAGGAAACTAGGCACAAAGCTGTTGTTCTCAACAAATTGCCACCCGCAAACGGACGGCCAAACCGAGGTTGTGAACCGAACACTCACAACAGTACTTCGAGCAACTTTGGGTAACAATATGCGAACATGGTTTGGTTGTCTCCCTTATGTTGAATTTGCTTACAATCGGGCCGTGCATTCTTCTACTAAAGTATCTCCTTTTGAGATAGTCTACGGATTTAACCCTTTGGCTCCTATAGATCTTGTAGCATTACCTCCACTAGAACAGGCTAATCAAGATGGACTTCACCGGGCCGAGGCTATTAAAAAACTTCACCAAGAGGTCAAGACCAATTCGGAGAAGAAGGCCGCAGATAATAAGAAGAGGGCCAATCAAGGGAGGAAGGAAGTGCTATTTAAACCCGGGGATAGGGTTTGGCTCCATATGAGGACGGAGAGGTTTCCACAGCAAAGAGCTTCCAAGTTATCCCCACGAGGCGACGGACCGTTCAAAATCCTTGAGAAAATCAACGACAATGCCTACCGTCTTGAGTTACCCAACGAGGTAAGGGTTTCCCATACCTTAAACGTGGCTGATCTTTCACCTTATGATGTAGGAGAACATGTTTTGGGGTCAAAACCACTTCAAGAGGGAGGGAATGATGCGTACATCGAACCTAACCCGGTGCCCGAAGTGAGGGAAGGCACCATGACTCGTTCAAAGCACAAGCAACTTCGAAAGAGGTTCAACCTTGCCGTTCAAGACATTGTAAACGTCATCGGAAAGGGGTTAGCACCAAGTGTCCACGAACAACTACGAGTCGATCATGGAATTCCACGTACCGATCGTGCCAAGCTACCCTACCGCATCGAGGATCCACGTACTGCTACCGAGGACCCACGTACCGATCGTGCCAAGCTACCGTACCGCATCGAGGATCCACGTACTGCTACTGAGGATCCACGTACCGATCATGCCAAGCTACCGTACCGCCCTGAGGATCCACGTACCGCTACTGAGGATCCACGTATCGCTGTACCTCGAGCTGCCCTGAGAATCACGACGACACGTCTACGCATCACCCCAAGGAACCACAAGCCAACACCGAGGATCCGCAACAAGTCACCGAGGACTTCATACAAGCTGCCGAGGATTCCACGATGAACTCCGAGGAACTGCGACGCTACATCGAGGACACCGCGCAATTCCACGAGGAAACCACGATAGTCTTCGACAACATCCCTCGACTCTGCCCAAACCAAGGTAAGTTCTATTCAATATTTTTGATCTTTGCAGGTTTAAACAGCCCTTCCAACGGCTAAGTCCACTATAGAAACGACATCAACACTCGCGTCTTAGTAGTTTCCTTTTCTTGCTTTAAGTAAAACGATGGGCTTTGTGTTTCTTTGTGTTTTCACATTTCTTTGGACTTTTGTTGTTAGGCTTTTATTTTCTTTTCTTTTGGTCCTTAGTGCTAGCTGATAAGACTGTTTATCAAGTCCCCTTGCAGCCGTGTAACCGATTTTTACCCTATTATCAAGTCCACGGATCTCTTTTGGCAGCGATCATTTGCACGAGGGCGTCTTGTGGAACGGCAGCTTCCTCTCCCATATCGTCGAAAATTTATGTTCCTGCACTTCGACAAAACAACAATACGTCAACGTACCCTGGGTAAAGAACTTAAAGATTTGTTTGAAAATAAAGACAAAACACGGACTAACAGATGCGAAAAATCGAAAATGTAAATGGCAATATTCGAGAAAGCGAGAAAAGGAAACTTAACAAATGTTTTTTTTTTTAACAAGATGGTAGGCGATAGTAGACAACAACATGCAATATTCGAATGAGCAAAAAACAAAGAAACTATCAACCTAAACGAACAGGCAAACAATTTCCACACTTCAAACGAACACACGACAAATCTAGCAACCAAACCACGAATGAACAGATAACGATTGTTATTATATATATTATTTTTTGTTTTTTTGAAAAGAAACAAGCAAAACTAGTAGATCTACGAAAGAAACGAGACAAACGAACGATAGAGATATATATATTGAAAGGAAAACAAGCAAAACACAAAATTGGGAATAGATGAACGAAAGGAAGAGATACAACCGGCGAGAGCGTGGAACACGGTTCTGATACCAGATGATGCAAGCCTCGGTGGTGAGATTTGCAAAACACGAGCAAGGATCCCTAGTCCACAGACGGTCGTCGGTGTTTCTTAGGAAATCTCGAACGTGGGTGAAGATCGGACACGATGGCGTTCGCTTCTCTCGTGTGGGATCGAACAAGGGGGAATTGTTAGAGGATTGAAGTGCACCACAGAGTGATGATGAACTCTGATACAGCACGGATCTTGCCTTGAGGATTCGCTCGTCAAGAACAAGAACAAACTAGGGTTTTTCTTTGTTTTAAGAAAATGCGATATTTTATTGATAGTAGGGTAAAAATCGGTTACACGGCTGCAAGGGGACTTTATAATAGTTCTATCAGCTAGCGCGAAGGCCCAAAAGAAAATAAAAACCCAACAACAAAAGTCTTCTGAACTGAAGACGGAAGCAAGCGCATCCTTTTTATAGGTGCCTCTATCTTTATGGGGAATTCGTGTTGGAGTAGGCCACTTTGTCCGTCAGAGACAGTAAACAACAAAATGTTATTTGTAACAAGTAGTTTTGTTCTATCTGAGACTATCTATCTAGTACGATCCAGTCATTCAGTACAGTACAAAACGCAAAAGAAAGAAAAGACATAAACTCATCGTTTTAATAAAGCTGAAATAGGAAACTAGCTAAGCGCATGTTAAACTCGAGTCTTGGTGTCGTTTTAGTCGAGGACTTAGTCGTTGAGAGGACTTGGTGAACCTTCAAGGATGGTATAAATGGAATAAAACTTACCTTGGTTCGTGCGGAGACGAATGGCGCTGTCGGACGCTGTCGTGGATTCCTCGTGGAAATGCACAGTATCCTCGATAACCCGTCGTGGTTCCTCGGTGCCTCTTGTGGATTCCTCGGTGATTTGCACGGAGTCTTCGGTGACTTGCATAGACTTCTCGGTGACTGGTGCAGAGTCTTCGATGATGGAGCGTGGATCCTCGGAGCGATACGTAGACTTTTTGACGATGGAGTGTGAATCCTCGGAGCGATACGTAGAATCTTCGAAGATGGTGCGTGGATCCTCGGAGCAGTACGGTGGCTCCTCGCGATCGGTACGTGGAATTCCAAGGTTGGTTCAAGGATGGTCGTGGACATTTGGTGCTAGCTCCTTCCCGATGACGTCCATGATATCTTGCACCGCAAGGTTGAACCTCCTTCGAAGTTGTTTATGTTTGGATTGAGTCATGGTGCCCTCCCTCACTTCGGGTACTGGGTTGGATTCTCTTTGAGGTTCGATGTCTGCATCAATCTCCTTAAGGTAAGGTGGGATCCTTGGCAACATCACCTCATCCTCCACGTTCACCACTGGCGGTCCATTCACCACTTGTGGATTCACCACAGGAGGCACATTTGCCATTGGCGGTTCCATCACTTGAGGTGGTACCATCGGAGAAGACGCCACAGCTCCCAGCCTTGCAAAAATTTGTGCCAGCATACCCATCACTTGCCCAAAATCCTCTGGAGCAGCAGCATCTTAGGCATTACCAACACCAGCAGCAATACCATCAGCCACAACACCAGCCGCAGCTTCCACACCAGCCGCATTAGCCACATTCTCGAAGGAACCATCGGCCGCATTCTCAACTTGTTCAAGATTCGTATTCCTTTCCGAACCTTGAGCAGAGTTTTCATCCGTCACATTCCTTCTTACAACCATTCTTCGGTTACCTTTTGCCATCTGCATTTACCGAAACCCTTACTAAGTTAGTTTTCCACACTAACTTAGTTTCATAAACCAGACTTCTTGTGAGACCTTGGCATTGGAAGGATGGAATTAACCCAAATAACCTAGCTATGCTTAAACTGTCCTAGAACCGAACACACTCTGATACCAAATTGAAACACCCTATGTCAATTTTCTCAATTTAACACTTAGGCATTTTCACCTCGGATTCCACCTCGGCGTGACTCACGGATTTCAAAACCCAAAATGTTGGCGGAAGCATTGAAAGTGGTGGTGAAGGATAGTGATTTTGATTCCACAACACCGAGGGTTAGAGAATACAATCCAAGGGCTCTTCCTCGCGAGGATTGGAGACTCTACACGAAAACCAAGAGTTTGATTCCACAAACTACCTAGAACTCGCAAAAAACGTTGATTTGGTTCAAAGACTTTGAAGCAAAAACAAACTTAATTTCTTATTGATAAAAGCATTTGGTGATTGAAATGAAACAATGAGAGGGAGCTTATATAGGCTCGAACAAAGAAGACCTCCAACGGTCAGAAATAATGAGAAAAGGAAACAAAATATTCGAAAATGAAGAAAGGACGCGTTCGAGGATGCTAGCCGTTGGGACACGATTCTTCAATGATTGTCGTGAAGAATCTCAAAAATCTTCAAGGAATGGAGGTCTAGGATCGTTTCTTTGAGATGGAGGGCCTGGATCAAAAGGTAGATATGCGCTTCTAGAAATAATGTCGAAAAAGGAAAGTTTTCCTTTCGTCTTCTCCACGTGGAATGCGAGATTGGCTGCTGTTTTGGGCACTTTAAAACGTCGTGTAGTCTTGGATTGAAGTACAAAAAATGGCAGGAAGTCTCCAGACTTATCAGGTGGATCTTCGGTTTGTCTTCGAGGGTGTTTGTTGCCGAGATGGTCCGTCTCGAGGGTGCGTCGAATATCTCCAAATTCAGATCATTGGTGGTAAGGTTTTGCTCGATGGAACCTCATATCTTGGGGTATTAGACGGTGAATCTTCAAGGTGTTCTCCAAAGAATGGTTGGTTTCATCGGTGGTTAGCTCTGGGTCGATTCTAGTGTCCGCGGGTGGGTGTGAAACACCCTAACCCGGTACCATGTACCAGATCAACTCTCGGCCATTAAATCCGAGAGTAACGCTTATGCGGAAGCACCACTATTTTAAACTTTCTTTTAAGCTTACACATCAAGTAAACATTCATCTTCGATAATTGACTAACTTTAACAATTACCTTCATCATACCTTAGCCAACCTTAGGATTCTGTCCACTTGTCCACGTAAATCCACATGAATCCCCGTAGCCGACCACATACATCTTCAGGAATCCTTGTAGCCGTCAACCTTCGGCATTCGTTTCTTCAAACTTCCTTCATTAGTTCTCGAACGTACCATCATCGGACCAGCTACCTTCGTGCCATCCAGCACAATCCCCCTTTGTACTTAGTTATTCAACCAACCACCCCACATAACCAAGCACAAAGAGAGAGATGTTCGGAGTTGCACCGCGCCGAACATCAACCGCGTTCTTCACTTCTATGAAGCCCATCGTAGCCACCTTTGCCTTTGACGCGATTTCACGATCATCCTTCTCACCATCTTGTCCACCGTCCGTGAACACCACTCAACGAATCCGCAAACTTTCTTCGACAGATTCCTTGTTTCCCATGACAGATCTCGACTGTCCTTGGTTCTTCCTCGACAGATCTCGAAGATCTTCCCTTTTACTTCGACAGATCTCGATGATCTTCATATTACTTTGATGAATCTTGACGATCTCTCTTTTCCTTCGGTGAACATCCACGTTCCTTCGTTTCCTCGTTAAATATCATCGATTTCACGACATATTTAAACGTTCCTCGAACTACTGCAATAGATCTCGTAGATTCCACGACAGATCTAAACGTTCCTCGAACTACTGCAATAGATCTCGTAGATTCCACGGCAGATCTAAACGTTCCTCGAACTACAGCAATAGATCTCGTAGATTCCACGATAGATCTACTATTTTCCACGATCCACTACGACAGATCTCTAATCTTCCTTGAATATCTATGGTTCCTCTCGACAGAAACTCGTAATCTTCGATGATCCTTGAAGGATCATCGATCCCGAACAATATTCTCTCATGTTTCTCTATCACAAACCTTAATCACTCGTAGATTCTCACCCATACTCGATAGCGATCATGAATAATCGATTACTCTCGACAGCCGTTGCCTTTTCTCGATAAACCCTCACTGTTTCTCGATAATCCTCGATGATAATCGACGATCTCTTCATGTTGCAATCCTCCCAACGATAGGCTTGCTCTAGATTGGTTGTATGAGATAGAGGTTGATAATTCCTTGACTTCAAAGGATTCACACCGAGAGATGCTAAGGCACGAGAGACACTCGAAGATCCTTAGGCCCAATCGATATTGAATGATGTGAAATAAGGTGGTGACTACGATGATTGGAGAATCCGAGGAGAAGGATGACAAAGCGTGGCTGTTAAACCGAAGATCTTTGTGCCCCTTATCACGAGAAGAACACTCACAATCGATCGAATCGATGGCTGCGTCAAAGAGTTGCGGAATGACTCTTTGATAAACCGATAAATATTTCTATGAATAACCTTCAAAGAAATAAGTGATGAGAGCATAAAAACTCTGAAATAGGTTTTTGAATAATAATAATCTGTTTTTAACAAGGGAGAAGAGAAGACATATAAAGGAGAAGGAAGAGTTTAAACACAATCCTCGAAAATGACAAGAGAAAATTACAAGAGAATAATCAATTAAGACCAAAGACTGAATTTAGTGTGTTTATTCCAGCGGAATTCTCTATTGGTCAGACCGTTAGACAGTGTAAGCCGGTTGCCTCGTTAAAACCTCTATACGGAAAACCCATTGGGACAAAACCGTATACAGGAAAAAGAGTACAAAGCAACTTACACAAACGATCAAACCTCAAGAAGAATTCGAAGATAATGAGGTGAGGATCGGGTGCATGAGTTGTTCCTCCTTGATCCGAATGTCCGTAAGTATTTGTTGAACAGCTCCAGCTAGCTTCCTTGCCTTAGATCGGGTGATAGGTCCTTCCGGAATGAGTATAGCATCTTCTTGAGCATCCTCCAATGCCTTTGCGTCCATGATCATATCATCACCCTCCACTTGAAAAGGATTTGTCCTCAAATCGATTTCATCTGCAACATAAGGAATAATATCAGAAACATTGAAGCTAGAACTTATAGAATACTTACCTTGAAGATCAAGTTTGTAGGAGTTGTCGTTGATCCTTTCCAATACAGTGAACGGTCCATCGACTCTAGGTAAGAGTTTGGATTTTCTTTCGTCCGGGAACCGTTCCTTTCTAAGATAAATCCATACAAGATCTCCGGGTTCAAAAACCTTCTTGCGTCGTCCCTTATTTGCATGTTTACGGTAAAGTTCCGTTTTGTGTTCGATGTTTGCCTTGGCCTTCTCATGCATTTGTTTCACCATTTCAGCTCTTTTTTTACCATCCAAACTTACACGCTCACTCAAAGGTAAAGGGGTTAAATCGAGAGGAGTAAGTGGATTAAAACCATAAACAAGTTCAAAAGGCGAAAACAAAGTAGTAGAATGTTGTGCATGATTGTAAGCAAATTCTATATGAGGCAAACAATCTTCCCATGACTTAAGGTTCTTTTTAATGAATGTTCTCAAAAGCGATCCTAAAGTCCTATTAACAACTTCCGTTTGACCGTCGGTTTGCGGATGACATGTAGTGGAGAAACACAATTTAGTTCCTAATTTCGACCAAAGGGTCTTCCAAAAGTAACTCAAGAACTTAGTGTCTCTATCCGAAACTATAGTCCTAGGCATCCCATGCAAACGCACAATTTCCCTAAAGAACAAACTAGCAATATTAGATGCATCATCGGTTTTATGACATGGAATAAAATGCGCCATTTTCGAAAACCGATCAACAATCACAAAGATGGAATCACTACCCTTTCTAGTCCTAGGCAATCCTAAAACAAAGTCCATAGAAATGTCAGTCCAAGGCGCGCTAGGAATGGGTAAAGGAGAATACAAACCTTGGTTTTGGAGTTTGGATTTGGCATACTTACAAGTTGTGCAACGGCTACAAATTCTTTCAACATCTCGCTTCATGTGCGGCCAAAAGAAGTGATCTTGTAAGATGTGAAGAGTTTTGGCAATGCCAAAGTGTCCCATCAATCCACCTCCATGTGCTTCCCTAATAAGAAGATCTCTCAAAGAGGAGTTAGGAATACATAGTCGGTTCTCGTAAAACAAGAATCCGTCACTTTGATAATATTTTCCATTAGCGAATTTAGCACAAGAGAGAAAAACTTCCTGGAAATCAGAATCAGATGCGTAAGCCTCCTTGATCATTTCAAATCCAAGAACCTTGGCGTCAAGTGTAGAGATCAAAGCATACCGGCGAGACAAAGCGTCGGCAACTACATTTTCTTTTCCTTGCTTGTATTTGATGACGTAAGGAAATGTTTCAATGAATTCTACCCAACGTGCATGTCTCTTGTTCAACTTTTGCTGGCTCTTTAGATGTTTAAGAGATTGATGATCCGTGTGAATAACAAACTCCTTCGGCCATAAGTAATGTTGCCAAGTTTGGAGTGCTCGGACTAAAGCGTAAAGTTCTTTGTCGTAAGTCGGGTAATTGAGCATTGCTCCACCAAGCTTCTCACTGAAGAAGGCCACGGGTTTCTTCTCTTGCATAAGCACAGCACCTATACCAATACCAGATGCATCACATTCGATTTCAAAAGTTTTAAGAAAATCCGGTAAAACAAGAAGAGGGGCATGAGTAAGTTTATTTTTCAAAAGTTGGAAGGCGTCCTCTTGAACTTGCTCCCAACGAAATCCCACGTCCTTCTTGATTACTTCAGTCAAGGGTGCGGCAATGGTACTGAAGTCACGGACAAATCGTCTATAGAATCCGGCTAAACCGTGAAAGCTTCGCACCTCGCCAACGGTCTTAGGGCTTGGCCAATCTCGGATGGCCTTGATCTTGTTTTCATCGACCTGTATACCCTGAGAGCTAACAACAAAACCTAAAAAGACAACGTTATCCGAACAAAAAGAGCATTTCTTCAAGTTACCAAATAAACGTTCCTTCCTAAGCACGTCTAGCACCAACCGTATATGATAAACATGTTCGTCTAGATTTTTGCTATAAATTAAGATGTCATCAAAATACACAACCACAAAAACACCAATATAAGACCTGAGAACATAATTCATTAAACGCATAAAGGTGCTAGGTACGTTGTTTAAGCCAAATGGCATGACAAGCCATTCGTATAAACCATGTTTAGTTTTAAAAGCGGTTTTCCACTCATCACCTTCCTTCATTCGGATTTGGTGATAACCACTTTTCAAATCTATTTTTGTAAATAATCTAGAACCATGGAGCTAATCTAACATATCGTCTAACCTTGGTATTGGATGACGATACTTTACCGTAATGTTGTTTATGGCGCGACAGTCGACACACATTCGCCAAGTACCATCTTTTTTTGGAACGAGTAAGACGGGCACAGCACATGGGCTCATGCTCTCACGTATATGACCTTTAGCCATCAGTTACGACTAATTTACGACTATCTTACGACTAGTCATCTGAGTCGCTTATCGGCGACTAAGTTACGACTAATTTACCGACGAACTATAATAGTCGCATAATAGTGGCCAATTTAGCTACTATCATGCGACTACTGCGGCGGGTCGCAATATAGTCGTTAATTAGTCGTATAAAACCGGTGAAACACGTGTTTTTCGGTTGGGGTTGGTGTACCGGTTTTTAGGCGACTACAACATGTAGTCGCCTTTCAGACGGTTTTGAGTCGCTATGTAGTCGCCAAAATTGTCTATATAATCAAAATTTTCTCCAATTCTACTCATCATTCGATCTAGCTCAAACAAAACACATAATAAGAAATTTTTTTCTGATTTTCTTATATAATGTCAGGAAATTACAATTTTCGGGAGTGGATGTATAAGAGGTTCGATGAAGAGACGGGGAATTTCTTGGCAGAGTTCACAACGGGGGTGGAGCAATTCATGATATTTGCAAATAGTCAGCCTCTGACACAGGGTAATGGCGGTAAATTTTTCTGCCCTTGTAGTGTTTGCAAAAACGAGAAATTTATCCCGGGGACAAGAATTTGGAATCATATTTATAGCAGAGGATTTATGCTAGATTATTATGTTTGGTATAAGCATGGAGAAGAAATTAATATGGATTTAGGATCGAGTTATGTTGATACGACGTATATTAGTGGGAGTGAAGAAGCGGGTAATGTAGTAGAAGATAGATATGTGTTTATGGTGAATGATGCATTTCGTCATAACTTCAGTTTTGATAACTATAATCAGGATGGTAGTTATCAGAATGTAGAGGAACCGGTACGTAATCATTCAAAAAAATTCTATGACTTGTTAGAAGGTGCAAAAAATCCATTATACGATGGTTGTCGTGAAGGTCACTCGCAGTTATCCTTAGCTGCTCTAGTCATGCAAAATAAGGCAGAATATAATATGAGTGAAAAGTTAGTGGATTCCGTATGCAAAATCTAGACAGACTATTTACCAAAAAGAAACAAGTCAACCAGTTCACAATACGAGACAAAAAAATTGATGCGCAATTTAGGCCTCCCATATCATACAATTGATGTTTGTATTAACAATTGTATGATCTTCTGGAAAGATGACGAGAAGGAAGATAAATGTGTGTTTTGTGGTGCACAAAGATGGAAGCCTAAGAACGACCGACGTAGAACCAAAATTCCATACAGTCGTATGTGGTATCTACCTATTGCTGACAGGTTGAAAAGAATGTATCAGAGCGAGAAGACTGCAGCGGCAATGAGATGGCATGCCGAGCACCAAGCAAAGGAGGGAGAAATGGGTCATCCTTCTGATGGGGCGGAGTGGAGATATTTTCAAGATCAAAATCCTCGGTTTGCTGAAGAACCCCGTAACGTTTATCTTGGATTATGTACCGATGGGTTCAATCCATTTGGCATGTCTCGTAATCATTCCCTGTGGCCTGTGATCTTGACTCCATATAATTTACCCCCTGGTATGTGCATGAATACAGAGTATCTATTTCTTACAATTCTGAATTCTGGGCCAAACCATCCTCGAGCTAGTCTCGATATCTTCCTCCGACCGCTTATTGAGGAGTTAAAAGAGTTGTGGTCTAATGGCGTTGATGCATACGATGTGTCCTTGAATCAAAATTTTAATCTAAAAGCAGTGTTGATGTGGACGATAAGCGATTTTCCGGCGTATAGCATGTTATCCGGATGGACAACCCATGGTAAGTTGTCTTGTCCAGTTTGCATGGAAAATACAAAGTCTTTTTATCTACCTGATCAAGTTCAATTGTTCACAAATCCTTAATCCAAACTTTCTTTTGGCGAAAGGGCTTTTGCTCACCAAACACTAGATCAGGCAATAAACAATCACACTTTCGTGCCAATCAAACAACCAAACATCAGAATCTAGTTCGCGAGGCTAGAATAAGCATTAATCTCAAGTCTAGGTAAAAAACTCTATAGATTATTCCCTAACAATTAAATTCAGATCGAATAATTCATCAAATACCTGTTTGCACCCTAAATGCCTAACGGGGAATCTACTAGTACATGGTGAATGAAGCAAACATAATGAATTAAAATAGGATTGCATAAAATTAAATGCAAGAGTTTAACGCAAGGTTCAGAATTGTCTCCCACAAAACGCGGAACCAAATCTCTCTTCAAAGTATTTCAGAAATAATGAATAGAAAATCTAGTCACCCCTCTAAAAGTGGCTGAAAACCCTAAATATAATGCTAAAACACGTTCTGGGCTTAATTGTAAATAATAGAATCTCTGGACCAAGTTGCAAGAACTATTTCAGACTTGTAAAATCACGTGTTTTCCTTTTTTGCGGTCGGTATCGATCGATACGGTGGGTTGTCGGTCGATATAGGACTCTGTGTCGCCAGAACTGGACTGTCTCCACGAAAACTGCGATATATCTTTGAGCGCATCTCGATTAGAAAGGCCTCAACACATGACATTCCCAAACGGTAAATGCTAATTGCCAAATTCTAGGATCCATTATCTCTGTATCCAAATTTGAGCTCAATCTAACGGTAGGAAGTTATTCAACGAATGCTAAAAAATAAACTCCAGAATGCTTAAAATAAACTCCAGATGCTCCAATATCTCAATTATTGCTCCAAACGTGCCAAAACCTGAAAGACTCAAAAAGACTACAAAAACACTAGAAGGACTCTAAAAACAAGACGTATATATGGCTAAAAACGGGTAAAAACCATGATATATTCAACTCCCAGACTTAGCCTTTGCTTGCCCTAGCAAACATAAAGCTAAACTAGAGAAAGAGGTTTGGAAAACAAGGAGACTCACCTGTTTCTTGAAACATCCGTAATGACCCTTTTCCCAAGCTTTCCAGATATCACCTAATCAGTTTCATATCTAACCACCATGTACTTCTCCGTAAACAATCGGCAGCTTCCCAGACTACACACACATTATTTTCACAAACATCATCCAACCAACCTTCATCGCCAGTTTCATCGCTGTAATCAATGTTCAAGAACCTTCTAAGATTCTTTCCCATACAATATCATGACCAAGAAACCACCCAAGTTTGCGGCAAGTAGGGTTTCGCAAGAAGATGAGAAGAAAATGATTTTTGGCTTAGGGTGAAGGGTTTGGGCCTAATTTTTGGCCCTTAATCCAATTGAGTCTTCGATTCTTTGCTTACGGACATACATGATAACAGAGCAATTCCTGTGAAGTATTATCATGATACAAAATTTGATAATGTATTATGATCATAATGTAACACAAATTTTAGGATTATTGTTTTCAAATTTGATATAAATAACATAATCAAACACTGTAAACATAAGTAACATAGTTAATTATTAGGTTTTTCGTCATATGGTTCTTCATAGAAGACGACAAATTATTACACCGAAATTCATCTCTCTGGTCTGCATCTCCGGTATCATAATCGAGGTTTATTTGGTTTACTGCCCTGTACAAATTGTCGAGTACGAGATCTTCAATTGTAGTCTTCAATACAGCATCATCATTTTCTGTTGGCAAAAGAGTCGGTTCTTTTTTTTTTCAATCTCCCTGAAATGTTTTCCCCTCGGATTCACTTTTACAACATTAAGCACAACTGCTTCGGTTTCTTTGTGTATGGGTACAGAATATAACAAACTTGATCCGTTTTGCGAAGCTGTTTACAAATATTAACATGTATGTATAAGTATAAATATAAAATATATTATATATATATACACACTAATACGTACCTAAAATAAATGGTTCGTATTTTTTGTATTTTCTCGATGAAAAGAACGTCTACAACGCAGCCCACCTGAGATGCCTTCTTCCATAACAGGGTCATTACCAATTACATTACTTAAAAGTGTGATTCTCAAATTGACCATCCCTCTTAGTACTCGAGTTCTATATGATATCAGTAAGGTCTATAGAAATCCGCTCATCAAGATGCATAGTATATATAATTTCACCTTTAAACACAGACCCTCGTAGTGTTCATGTCTTCCGGCCAGGCGCCGTGATTGTGTATGATGAAACAAAAAACCTCTTGTAAAGTACATTGGCCAGGTTTTACCCTTATTCAAAGGTCCGTAACTATCTCTTGAACCAAGTAGGTAAATGGATTTGTGGCGTTCCAGTAAGTAACCTGCCATATATATATAAACAATAATGTCAATATATATATAAGTATAATATATGCATAATAATTATGAATATTATTTAGACATACATATTCTTTTCACCACAAATAGATACTCGTCAGCTCTTTTTCGCGGAGAGTTCTTTTTCGGAAAGTCCTCTATATCTTGCAGAAATAAAATCCTCTCGGAACATTCTATACAAGTACGCCAACACAAATATTAGAAAACATAGTTGATTATTTATATTAAAAGGAAGAAAGCTGAGAGAGGTGCCAACTTATATACCTCTCAATTGATTGAAAATATTCACAATTTTCTTAAAACATATGCATGTGCGCATTGATAGTCTTCTCTGATAGCATTATTTCCATGCATTTCTCCACTTGGACGGCCAACGTGAGTTAAATATAAAGGTACTCTCCAGGAAACTGATATAATCGGGGACTTCACCTTCGTCGAATCTGTTAACCTGACAAATCAATGAAAAGTTATAAGTCACATTAAGATAGATATTAGGTGTGTATATATACATGTTATAGTATGGTAAAGTGGACATGTGAATGATTTTAGTATTTACCTTGATTTTGTTTGTATATTCGCAGCAAAAGTAGTGCTCCTGAGAAATAAGCCAATCTCGTCATTGATATATGATTCAACAATGGATCCTCCGCAAATCTTTTGTTCTTTTGCTTTTCCTTTCAACTTTTGAAAAATCTTTCAAAAGGATACATCCATCTAATATTGGACAGGGCTTCCTAATTCAGCTTCGTAGGGGAGATGTATAGGCCAGATGCTGCCATCACATCGAAAAAAGATGGTGGAAAAGATCTTTTCCAAATTGCAGAGGATTAAACTATGTTTTCTTTTAAAATTTGAAGACGATCTTTATGCAAAGTTCTTGAACATAAGTCCCGGAAAATGCTCCAAGCCCTACAAATATTCATAAAGCATGATGTTATATTATATAAAATACTATATAATCATATATTTATAGTACTATAAGTACGTAATTGAGTACCTGATAACGCAAGGTGGACATTCCGGTCTAGGAGTTCTGCAAAGATAAATGGAAATAGTTCCTCCATAAAAACATGGCAGTCATGGCTTTTCATGCCTGAAAACTTTCGCTTGTCCATATCAACACAAGTAGCTAAGTCTGACGAATAACCATCGGGGAATTTGACTGCATTTTTCACACATTCCAGTAAACTTGTTTTGGCTTCTTCTGTCAATGTGAAGACGGGAAAAGGAGCTTTACCATCACTGTCAATATGTAAGGTGTGGCCGAGAACAGAATTGTTCTATATCCAATCTTGACATGATGTTGTCTTTTGATTTACCCTTCACACTCATAAGCGTATTCATGACGTTGTCAAAAAAATTCTTCTCTATATGCACCACATCAAGATTATGTCATAGATTGAGGTCCCTCAAGTATCGGTAAGCTCCCAGAATATGCTTTCCTTGTGCCAATTATGTCGCTTCCAAATAGCCTGGCATCTTCTTTTCGTGACCGTTGCCACCGACGTCCTTTGTTTTCGGTGGATTTACACCATCCAACGCTCAGAAATAAACTTGCTCACCAGTCAAAGACTGGAGGTGGATATCTCTCTGAAAGCGTCCTCTTTCCCTTCAGGAAGTCTTTTTTTATTCCTCCTCAATGGATGACCACCAGGAAGAAATCTCCGGCGACAAATCAAACCAAACACGTCTTCCTTCCATTAAGTAGATAAAAAGACTTTCTATTTTCCATGCAAACTGGACAGACAACTTACCATGGGTTGTCCCATTCCGGGATGAAACAATGCTATGTCATCTGATGTTTCGAGTCGACCGGAAGGAGGTTTCCGACTGAGTTTTTTTTTCGTGAATCATGTTTTTGGGCGTGGATGCGAGTGCTAATCTTAATCTTTGGCTTTAGATTACAATATATTTTTGATTCAAGACGAGCATTAGACACAATTAATCTTGTTCTGCATGCATCATATTCCATTTGTGGGAGGCTGTCCCGCAATAGTGGTAAGATTATTATATGACCCAGTAACTGGACCGTGGGTAATCTCCTAGCCCAGTTAGGGTAATGAAAAGAAATCGAACTAAAAGCTTATGAGATGATTCAGCATAACAAGTTAAATATGATCACGTCGATACTTACTGAGATTCTCTCCGACGTAAGAAAGGTATGTTTTCAGCGTTAAGAAGAGCATGAAGACTCATTTACTTCTTGTCGTTCTTCAGATATAAGCTTAGAAGTTGTCTACTGAGAGGATAACGCTTTTGGCACAAGTGCAGTGAATCGGTTCAATAATAAATTATGAAATGAAATATACCGTATAAAATGACGAGTAAACTTTGTCATGACTATGTAATAAATAATAGAGGATACCGTTAAACATATAGAGCTAAGGGCGGGTAGGTGAAGTATTATAAATATGGCATTACCATATTATGATCTAGAGGTCGGCTACACTGCGAGAGTGAGGCGATTCTTAATAAAGCAGCGTAGCGATCGGGAAAATTTTGAGGCCCAATCGCAGCCGCAGAATGTTGTTTGCATATACCACATCCTATCATGTCTTTTTCAAATATACGCATCTTAGTAACTCTACAGACTTATAAACGCTACAGCGACGATTGTTAAGACTAGTATTGATTGGGTTGATTCACTCATGTCACACACTCCAGTAGTGAATGGGATATAATATCAAATAATAGACCATGGCATTTTCTGCTAAATGAATAGCTAATACTTAGAAACTATCGGCACAGTGCAAACAGTCACTCATCTTTATGGTGGATATAGAGTGTAAGTCACCAACACACGTCTCACGCTCAGCTAGCGTTCTCATATTTGCGAGCAAGAAGGAATACAAATATGTAATCGTATCAGCACTTTGCATTGAGACAGGCGCACTCACATTTTCAGATAGATAAGAAAAATACGGATGCAGTTGAAGACCTTATTATGCTTAAACATATTAACCTTACCAGGACTTATACATAATTGTTCTTCGCCGCCGACTTGTTTTTAGACTTTTAGGTAAACCCAGGATGTCTTCTAGACATACCAGCAATAGTAGATATATTTAGCTAAGAGTGTACGCCTTTCACGGAACATAGAGATCAGAAAGTCTAGGTGATAGATCCGTCGTAGACATATACCGTATCATTAAGCGTGAGAGATTTCCATAGCGAGTGTGGATATTCACCGGCTAGATGAATACTGAATCAGCTCAGATTACTTAAAATTGCAGATTCATCCTATATCGGACTACATATCTACTGAGTGGTATGAACATGCGAGCAATAATCAATCTTTTAGGTTTCATGCACTAAGAATAGACACACATAGTCAAATCGCATAAAACTGAGGGTTAAATACGAAATAGGACAACTTCCTACTACGTGGACTCAAGCCGCGTTAAGTATGAAATGTAAGATGAGAATTGGGTTTGAACCCACTAGCGATAGTGGAGTCAATCGGTTTAGAACAATAAACATGATGCTAAGATACTAATGTTGTATGCTCATCGCTTTCTTATCGGCTTGCATACCCCTGTATTATCTTTCTAGATAGCGCCGATTATTATTTTCAATATGATGTTTCCCTGTATACACCGGAGTGCTATACTATATACTACAAGAAGAACCATGCTGATAGCTACGATAAATTGAGAGAAGGCGCTCCTAAGATAACAGCCGCACATATACACCAAGTCGTTAACTCCGATAAACATAGTAAATTATTTCGTGAGGCCTGTGTCTCTAGATACGCTGTCTCACACTGGTGCTTTTGACTCTTTAAGTGTTTCCGCTGGTACTATATCGTGACTGACAACAGTCTATTGAAAAGTTGTTGCAAAGTATCCAGAGAATGTTTCTCTAGTGCCAATTAACGCGAAATTCCAGATCTAAAAACTATCTTTCGCAGTACATCCATTAGTATTGGGTATCCTGATAAGGGATAATGACTCATAGCGAGCGCTGAGCGTACGCGACTAACCAGTAAGCTGGAATATCATGACGTAAAGATCTACAGTGCAGAAGATGACTCATAACCAGACTTGCACACTCAGTACAACACACTTCGTCAGAATCACGCACATATAACAGTTTTGACACTTACACACGTCAATATATACAGTTAGACACACAAGTCTATTTAAAGTTCGATATCTATTGGACTTTTTTGAATGAGTACTCACGTACCGGTGTCTAGCTCACTTAACTATCTGGATTAACTCGCTATATTCTAGTATTAGTACCTGTGTGGATATAACTCACCTTTCGAGAAGTAGGGTGTAAAAATCATCGGACAGAGAGCCTGAATCAATGCTATGACAACTGTGAGCGATAAACGGAGATCTAGGTCATGAGGTAAAGCTCTAAATTTAGTTTCGCTTCGTTTCTTCTCCGTTCAACAGTAAGCAGATTCACAGATAACTCACTGGGTTTAATCTTGACGTAGAGAGAGAGCGCAGAAATATCACGATGATGCGAGAGCAGCTATAGAATGCCGTTACACTTCTCATCAAGCTATTATACAAAGAGCATAATCGAAAGGTTGCGGTACCATACGCATGAGATCTACTCTCAGAGATACTACATAGAGATAACTCAATATAATCACAGTATGTTAATGCACAGGATTTACATGAGCTGGCTATAACCTATGTTACAGGTTAAGCGATTCCCAAATAGGCATTAGCTTTCGGCGATGAGATTCTCTAAAATTGTCAGCGCAATGGATATTTGCAGCGATAACAACTAATCTAATCGAGGGAATGAACAAATATACCCGCACAAAGCCTAATATAGCTATAAAATCAATATAATTGGAAGCTTGTTATTGGAACATATAACATGACTTATATTACCTTGCCAGTAGATCAAACAATGTATAACATGGATAAGTCTTCGTTTAGATTCATAATTAACTTTTATTTTATTTCGAGTGGGTACAGTAAGAATGTCTGAAGGAACAGGCTGTATATGCCAATAAATTACACATAATGAAATATCATCTTAGCACATTCTCTAATTGCTCTATGACACCTATTTATGTGGGTCAAATTCAGTATTTGGAAACTTATGTCACAAGAATGGTTCCCCTTTTATCACCATCTTACTATGGGATTTAGACCGCCCGGACTTCGAATCTCAGTAGTAACCTAATGCTCATCCGGCACACGCACGTAGGAATAATTGTTATATATCTACCTTTGACAGTATGTTTATAGAAAAAAAGAAAAAAAAAGGTAAGAAAAAAAACTTCTCCTCTTATATTGAAAAACCGTGTCTGTGCTAATGCCTATTTCATTGACACAAGTTCGTTTCTGAATTTGTACTTATGAGCTATGTAAAGATAAATTTCGTTGTATTGTGGAAATATACTCTTTTAATAATGTGACTTTGGATTAATCTATATATACACTCAGATACATGTTCGGAGATCTGTATTTCACTATATACAATGTACTACTGACAATAACAAGTCGATGGAAAAAAAGGCGACATTTACAAACTGAACTTGTTGATAGCATTAGACACTGCACATTGCATTATTATATAGAGCGGTTATTATCAATCTCCTGCATAATTCAAATGATCACAACTTCTCGCGAGATTATATGAGCAGCAATGGGATTGGTTGGTCCATCATATCGAACGTATTTTTATGACCGCTACTTAATTATACGGATTGGTTGAACGTAACGCATTGATCTATTATAATGATTAGCGAAGGAACCTATCCAAACTGCCAGATTAGACGTGAACGTCGTTCTCGATGAGGGATTAACTTTATGTAGCATAATAGATCTTCTAGTGAGATTAGAGCTTCATTAATAATTAGTTCATATAGTGCACACTTACGGTCGCGTAATGGGCACTCACGTAAGTGTAAATTGTTCTATGCCAACTAGAACCTTCGGAGCACAGACGCTTCTGTATAAACAAAAGCTGCAGTATGCTAGTACTTTTGTGTTTACGAGCCAAAGTTGCGTTAAATCCAGACAATCATTGGAGTACGAAGTTGATTACCTACGTATTAAATATTCGATATGCAAGAAATCTTTTTTTTTGAAGATTCCGCTGTATTTCGATTGTTATTGAGATATTTCTGTTCATATATCGCACAAATCGGGTCTGACGTATCAGAAATCTGGATGTAATCCGGTCCAAGTCGCTTTACTATCATTGGTATGCCCTAATTACAGTTATCAGGAATTTTATCTATTAGCCAATGAATCCATAAAGAAGGATAATTGAATTTTTGCTATCCAATTATGATATCTACCCATGTATTATATTTATATGATATCATCTTGGAGTTATGTGGCTTCAGCATTTTGACTCGTACGCACCTATATAAGCGCCGTTTAATTCGCAAACTTGCTTGATATATTCCATTAATCTAACTCTATTCTTTAGATATCATTGTTTACTATTGACCATTGTGCAATTGAAAAACCATAACTTGATTAAAATAACATTGGCCATAACTGATACAAAAAAATATTGGTCCATTTATTAATACATTAGAGCTGCGTATCCTTTAGTTGCCAGATGCATCTTCCGTGATATCTACACATAACAGTTTGAAAAGGATCCTATGAGCCAACCTACGGATCGCTCGAAGAGATTATTAAAAAACTTTTTAAAAAATGTTGTATATTTTTCTTCATAAGAGATTTATTGTGAAATAGCGTCAAGGAAAGTGACTGGCATAAGATTGTTCGATCGTATAATGCGAAGACCGCTTCGTAGCTAAAAAGAAGAGACTGTGACTCAGTAATGCGCAGCTCAATGATCTCTTATGGATGTTATAGGGACATAAGATTATATACAAGAAACATCGCTTGGATAACGGATATTGAATGTTTTATTGTTGTAATTATAAAATTTGAGAACCATTTCCCATTGGTATGCAATGATCTTGCGTATGGAAAGGATTCGATAAATATGTTCACAGAAAGAGGCATATCCTCTTTTACCAGGTAACCAGTAAAGGTTTAGAACACAAAGATTTTTAAAAATGGAGGGGTAGGTATTAGTACACTCAACACATAATTATAAATGGCATAAAATTTGTCTTACTAAGAAAGGGGAAATAGTGGACATGAATTATTGTAAATGTATAAGATTTTTTTAATTGTTTTCCTGGAAAGAGGATCCTAAATGTTAGGGAAAATGGATTTCTAACAATCACTGCAAATAAAACAGATATCATTTATAATAGGAAAAAGACTGGTATGCCCCATAAAGTGGATTTTGGTTCAAATCCTTAGCGGAATTATATCAAACGATTGTGTCATACATTCGCAAAATAAGCGTTTCACAATTAGTGAACTATATTTTTTTGTCGAAGTCCGTATTTTCAAGAAATATAGAAGCGAGTTCATTTATCTTATTTAAACAATGATCATAAGCAAGTACATAAATATTCCCGAAAAAAAGAGTGGATATAGAAACTCTGTGCGAGCCCCATTGAACTCAAAAAATCCTTGGCAATTTCCATTTTGGGATTGGGAAATTGATTAAACTAGGTAAAAGTCTTTTTAATTTTCTTGAGTTCTGAAATGACACATATGTGCCGATACAAGTCAAATAAGGTATTAGACTACGAAAGCAATAGATACCTCTAACAATGGTAGACTGCTAAACGGATTCTCTATCTTTAATAGGTTTATGTTCGTTATTATTAGGAATAACAAAACTAAGATGATTAGAAATCCCTTTATTGTTTTTAAACGCTAATCGCTCTTTTGATTTCTGGAAAATATATATATTTTTTATCAATTACTGCTTCTTTTAAGCACACTCAACCTAACCCAAATGGACTAGATAAGAAAGAATAATTGAGGACTCATGAATAAAATTGATAATATAACGGCAAGAAAAAAATGCCTTCCCAGTACCCGTATTAGGCACTAATCTATTTTTAACATTTAATATAGATCGGGTAAATTTTTCAAAATTTACGAAGGAAGCTCGTTTTCTTTTTTTTTTCCTTGGAATCAGGAAAACTGGTTTTTTTATCCATCCATTTATATTTATGTCACTGACCCAAAATTGTGAATTCTTTTTTTCCGACATCACGAAAACAGGTTGTACCGTATCAGGAAGAAAAAAAAAAAGTGTTATCCTGTTCTCCCTTGATCGACATGCTATTTTTTCATTCATTCCTTTTCAGATCAGTCGTGGTCTTAGCAAACTCTACCACGAATTTGGACGAATCCTTTTCTTCATACTAAATGGTGTAAAAAAGAACTAGTCACTTAAAAGCCGAGTACTCTATCCGTGAGTAGCAACCCCCAAAAACAAAAAAAGCACCTATCTGCAAATATGTAATACAAACCAGAATAAAGAATAAAAATCCCAGTCGTGGTGCGCGTCAGGGATAAATGGATCCATTTAGCTATAGAGAATTATATTTGGTCCATACACTGTTGTCAATGATGATTGTGAATTTTTCATTATAGTGAAAAGAATAGGCAAAATAAGTAAAATGGCATTAACCCTTGGTTTGTTAGTTCATACCATGAAATGAAAACTAAGCAGTTCGGGTATCTCAAATCTTTTATACTTTTTGGCGACCCATTTTTTATGGCTTTATTTATATCAGAATAAATTATTCATGAAATAAATATAGTATTTAAGTATTATTTTATTAGAAATTACTATATTATTTTATAGGATTATTTTATCATTTTAGATATAGCTAAAATTTTGTATTAAAAAAAATTCGAATTTATATAGTTGTTAGCAGGGTATTTTTTAGTATTCGTACCTTTGGAGGAATACTAATAATAAATCGAAAATGCTAGATAGAAGTGAAAGAGGAGGAAAAGAGAAGAGTAGATAAAATTTTGAATATCAGCTATATACGAGTCTTTTCACTCCTCTTTTTTAGAATTTAATTAATTCAATTTCGTTTATTAAGACTTAATTCCGTAAAATCCCTGCCTTCCTTGAATATCATAAACCTGTTCTTGTTGGTTGAGCGCCTTTTTAAGAAAATTCGATGAATCGCAGGAAGATTTAAATAAGTTTGATTAGTTTTATGGATCATAAAACCACCTTTGCTAAGATCTTCTTCTCTCGGGATGAACATCAAATTGCAACGATCGATAAACGGCTCATTGGATAGATGTATTGAATATACCCCCCCTAGAAACCGTATAGAGGTTTTGGCCTCGTACGGCTCGAGAAAAAAATTGAATGAGTAGAAGTAAACTTAACTCTCTGTCTAAAATTAAAATAATAAATTCAAATATTAAATAGATAATAAAACATTAAATAAATTAGCCCGGTATTGAAACCTAAATATTGTTTTTCCATAAAAAGCATTCGAACATTGTAAACTTCTCGTAACTCAAGTTAAATATACTCTCAATATTCACCGGAGAATCCTTAAGTACTTTTTTTATGATGTCTTAGCGCTTTTTTTGTTTGTCTATTTTTTAGAATCAATTTTGATTCTTCATTTGATCTAGTTGTTCAATACAATTGAAATTGGATTTCCTTGTTTCAGGATTCTTTATCTTACTTTGAATCTTTAGTTTAGCCCAATGACTTTCGGTGATTCTTGACTCGTTTTATTAAAAAGGCAGCAACAAGCCCTTATTTGTTTATGATTTCTTTGCTTTCTTACAAAGAACTCATCAAACACTTGATCACGCATGATAGAACTTTTGATTCAAAAGAATTTGGAACATTTTAAGAAATTTCCTTTTCATTGTAAAATTGCTTGAAAGGAACTTTTTTTTTCAAATATAAAAAAGAACTTACGAAGTTGTTCACTATTTGATCTCGCACTAACCTAGATCCTACTCCTGCCGAAAGGAATAAAAACTTTCTATTTCTCCTCAGCTCCATCCTGTACTCTTTTATATTCCAAAAAGTGTAGGACTCTAGTAAAATAGACACAAAATGTCGAGCCAAGAGCACCTTATTCCTATATAAAAAGGGCGATGAATTCCACAGCAGATCATTGTCCTTCAATTCAAGTCGCAGTTGCTTTTTAGCACACGTTTTAAACGGAAGTTTACATAACATTCCCTAGTATGTTAATTGATTTGATCAATTATTGAATCATGAATATCATAAGTTCAGTAGTATATCGTAATCTAAGTACTTTTGCTTCCTATGAATGGAATAGTGAATTTACGGCCATAAATGGTTCAGTCAGAATTCAATATGAATCCATATTATTTGAATAGAAATCTATATTTATATATATAAATTAACGGATTTTTTTTATTCAAACTTTAGAATCTATGGTTCTACCTTACTTACTCTGCATCACCACAAATTCAGAAAAGCAAATAGATTTTTTTGATTCGATGAAATGATGAAAAAATAAGTTTATTCGTTTTTTCATTTAAATATTTGATCTTAAAAAATATTGGGATTTTAACAGAGAAAGATGGTGTACAAGGCAATAGAAGATTTGATTCGGTAATAACGGTATCTGTACGGAAGGATTGAACTCGATAGCGGGGGAAAAAAAAAAAAAACAAAACCCGTTGCCTTACGCTTGCTTATGGGCCGCCCCATTTCGATTTTTATTCAAGACTACTAAAAGAGTATATTCCTATTGTTGTTCGTCAATTCAAAATTAAAATATGCATTAATTGGTGCTGATTTTAAACCGTGTGATAGCAAATGAAACTTACTTATTGATCATACATTAGAATTCAATTAGATATTGTATGAAAAATATTATTTTCTTTAATTCTCAAAAGAGAATGAAAGGATTTTTGATTGGTAAGTTCCAACAAGTCTTTTTAGACTATCTTCTTTATTTTTTCCTTTATAAAAAATCCTATTAATAATCATCAAAATTAAATTACAACAAGACACCATTTGTATGCTTAATATATTTAATTTGATCTGTATTTGTTTAATTCTGCCCTTTTTCAGCACTTTTTAGTGGCAAATTGGCCGGAGGCCTACGCCTTTTTTGAATCCATCGTAGATGTTTGCCGTATACTCTTTTCTTCTTCTCTAGCTTTGTTGCAAGCCGCTGTAAGTTTTCGATGAAATTCTATATTGTCTTAAAAAAAATTCCCGGTTTTTATTCGTCCAACAATTAAAAAGATCAAAAAAATCTCACGTATGAACGAACTCTCATTCCAACATGCATTTTTTTGGTAGCCAATCTGGACATTTCTATTTCCTAAATTTTATCCTCTTTTCCCTAAATGAAAGAACCTAAATTAGATCGAGTTCACCAAAAAAAATCTAGATTTGGTAGCAAATCTGTTTGAATATGAAAGATTCGATCTATTATCTTAATTACAATGAACTTTCTGACCTTTTTTTTTTTTTTTGTTATCAAAATTAAGATATTGGTATAAAAATAAAGGAGAATCTATCTCTTTTTTTTTTTAAGTTTTTGTAATGCTTACTCCAAATTTTTGTATACATGTAGTTAGTATTCTTTTGTTTCTCTTCTTATATTTGGATTCCTATCTAATGATCCAGGACGTAATCGGGACGTGAAGAATTAAAAAGAAAGGTTTTTAATTGCTTTCTTTAAATTAGTGAAAAATGCTCGAATTTTATTAGGATTTTATCTATTACACCATCAAAAAGGAGAAAGGGAAAAGAGAGGGGATTCGAACCCTCGTACGATTAACTCGTACAATGGATTAGCAATCCAACATTTAGTCCACTCAGCATCTCTCCTAATCGAAAAAGGGATACTTAATTAGGTTCCATTAAAAAAAAAGGCTTGAAAAAAGAACTATCTCCACTTTAATTCTTAAAAAGCTTTCTTTTTTTGTTTTTTGTATAGATTATATTTATATAATAATATTTTTCAATTTTATCTATTTGATTATTTTATTATATATATATATATAAAAATAAATTTATTTTTGATTTATTTTTTATTATATAAAATAATTATCTCTATTTATAATATATAGATATCTATATATTACTATTATATCAGACTTTTTTATAGAACTTCTCGTACTTCCTAGTTATATTAAAAATGTAGATAAAATTATGGTGGGAAAGCGAAAGAGAATAAATAAACCACAATAATAGAATACGAGAATCCTTTTTTTATTTTTCTCGTCAAAACCACAAGTAAGATCTTTTTTCTTTTAAATAGCCTGGCCTGGTCATCCCAGCGGGCTTTTGTTCAAGTTAAGAAACTTATCCGATGGATTTTTTAGACAAAAAAAGATTTGAAATTGAAAAAAAAAGTGGACTTGATCCGCTTTTACTAATTTTTATATGTATGTAGAAATTTTCGAATTTTTTTTTTTCTAATTTTTTTATTAACCCCCGATTAACTTTGTTCGACAAAAAGGGTTAATTTATATGCAATAATTGCCATTGTAGCGGGTATAGTTTATGTGGTAAAAGTGTGATTCGTATCCTTAATCCTTTTAATAGTAAAGGGTCTCTCGTTTGATTAATTTTCCGATCAAAATTTTATTTCTTAAAAGGATTTAGTCCTTTCCCTTTCATGAATAGATTCAAGGCAGATTATAGATTCTCGTAATTGTATCGCAAAGCTCTAATCAATTGTAAATTTGGATTATGAAATTCCGAAACATATTTTGAATTTGGATAACCTATTTAATTCAATAAGTATAACAAGAGACCATGGATAAAAGCAGAAAGTTTATTTCTAATCGTAACTAAAATTCTTCAGTTTTTGGTATAGAAAAAATTGAGCAATAGCTATTAAACGAAGAATTTTGGTTTACTAAGACATCGACATATTATTTGTTTTTAGCTCGGTAGAAACCAAATATTTTCCTAGGATTCCGTTAAATAGAAATAAAGAACGAAGTAACTAGAAAGATGTTTCGAGTTCGCCTGATCTAATCTTCTAGAAGGATCAATCTAGAAAGCAAAATTTCTGTGTAAAGTACAGACGGAAAAAAAAGCTACAGATGTTACGGGTCGATTTTGATTTTGATTTCGTTTCCAGTCTTTTTTATTTGGGAATTTCTCCATCCATGCATAAGGGAGCCGAATGAAATCAAAGTTTTCCATGTTCGGTTAAATTAGAGACGTTAAAAATATAAAACTGATCGGAGAGCGTCGACTAAAACCCTTGCCTTCCAAGCTAACGATGCGGGTTGATTCCCGCTACACGCTCTAATTTACAATGCCCCATTTTTTTTTAATTAGAGACAATTTTCTCTATAGAATTGTCTATAGCAATTGTGTCTTGAAGTGAATTCAATACAATTGCTAAAAAGATTTCGCAATGTTTTTTTTTTTAACAATTGGCAAGTCAAAAAAAAGCGAAAGCGTCCATTGTCTAATGGATAGGACATAGGTCTTCTAAACATTGGTATAGGTTCAATCTATGGACGCAATATCAATATAAGATATGATTCTATATTATTTCTATTCTATATATTATATATATATATAATTTCTATATGATATATATATATATATGATATATTTTTATTCTAGTTCGAAAAAAGGTAAGAAAGAAAATAGAATAAAAGCAATTCTGAATGCCTTTAAGATTTAATATTAACAGATATTCAGGTTAATATAACTTCTTTCTATATATATACTTGACTTATAGACTTTATTAAAAAAAGAATCAAAAATTCAAGAACGTTTCGTTTCTTTTTATAATTTTCTCCTGAAGTAGAAACGTTCCGTTGCTCTTGAATACCTTCTTTCAAAAAGCTTTCTGCTTCAGCGGTTAATGTCTTGGTCGAGCTATGGAATTCTTGAAACTGAGGTTTATTTGTTTCTTAAGTAAGTGCGTAACTGAACGAGAAATTTCTTACTTGTCCAATTTCCTAATCCATCAGATAACCATTTGTTCCGGTAATAAATGGTCATATAATCTGTTCTTCCACTGTGAAGGGGGCTAGATTTGGGATTGTTTCAGTGAACTCACGGCATCGTGACCTCTTGCCAATTGATTCTGAGTAGCTTTATCGAGATCAGAAGAAATTGGGCAAAAGCTTCTAATCAGCGATTGAGCCAATTCCAATTTTATTTCCAGCTACCGTTCCATAGCTTTTAATTTGAGCGGGCGGATCCCTATCTCTCGAGACAGAAATCCCTACAGCTAATAGCAGGTCTGATTCCACATTAAAAAGATCGGCGGATAAGAATATTGTTCCAATCTGTAATGGAAATTACATTAGAGGAATATAACTATGGCTGAAACATCTCCTACTGGTCTCGACGATTGGTAAGGCTAGTCATATCTTCCTTCACCTATTGAGAGCTTAATTTAGCGGCTCTTTCTAAAAGACGTGAATGTAAATAAAAAACATCTCCTGGATAAGCCACGCCCGGCGGTCTTCGTAAATAGAAGAGACATTTGTCGATAGGGGGAGCTTGGTCTTTTGTTGGAAAGATCATCATAAATGATTAAAGTGTGTTGTTCAACGGACATAAAATATTCAGCCAGGCTGCTCCCTGTTAAGGCGCGAGGTAATTGTAACGTAGCTGGGAATCGGCGTTCAGCTACCACAAAGTGTATTCCATTGCCCACCTCTCCTGTAAACTGGTCCTACCTGAGCCAGCGGAAAGAAGCTTTTTGACAAGCTACATAACACATATTACATTTTGACTTGTTGATTGAGAATTGTTTCTGTGCTACTGCTTTTACCGGTCTGTCTGTACCAATAATTAATTCTCGCTGCCGCGTCCTATAGGGATCATGGAATAATAGCAAATAAGTCCTGTTGGAAGAGGTGCATATCAGAACGTCTTGAAATAATACCGGGGCAGGAGATTCCAATTAACCGAGATTAGAAGCCTGAGAATCTTACCTCGACCATCTAGGTTAGCCAAGGCATTTAATAACAAGCCCCAAATAAGCCTCACTCACCGGTATCATGAGCAATTTTTTCCGTAGCTTTGACTGAACTTCCTTCTTGATCATCAAACGTCCCCATTAATACAACACAACATTATTGATTCAAAATTCAGGGCAATACCTATAGTTACTTCCGCAATTCTACTAATTCACCTGCCATTACTTCATCAAGACCATAAATACGAGCGATGCCATCGCCCACAATTGAAGTACGGTACGGTATCTTACAATCTTATTCTCTATTATACGTCGCTCAAATACCGTCAAGGATAATATTACTAATCGTCGCTCTAATGGTTACCATGAGTTTATTGTCCTAATTCTTTTTTGGGAAAAAAAAAAAATAATGCCTATCATAATCGTCAGGAAAGGACTAATCATTAATTTTCTTCAATCGTACCAAACATACCAATATTTGCATTAATAGTACGTAAATGTAAACTCGGTTACTCAAACAACTATTTAGGGTTCCTATAGCTCCTTGTAAAGCTTGTTGGAAAACCCGTTCGCGGACTTGATTAATTGTTCTTTGTGCTCAAAAAGAATGGTTTCGTTTTGTAATTTCTAATTGTTTTCCAAAGTCTTATAAGTTTGAATTAATCAAATCTTTAATTTTTCTCGTTCGATTCAGAGTATCCTCAACGCGAAACTGATCCGCCTCCGTTTCTACTTTACGCAGCGAGCCGCGGCATTTTCTAATTGTTGATAGCTGCTCACGCAGTTCTTCTGAATTTCTAATAGTATTTAATTATCCTCTGCTTTCGTTTCTAATAAATCATTTAATGAAAGGTTATCTTTCATTAATAAAACAAAAGTTCATGACCCTTCCCGAACAACATGAAAAATCTATTCGATTCATTTGGCTCTCATGCTCACTTATTCAATCATTTAGCAAATTAATTTATCAGACTTACATTCCCAATTTTCATTATGAGCCTACCCTCTCCCGATTTTTTTTATTCATCATATTCATAATATATCGAAAAGATCACCAATCAAAGACAAAATATTCGGAGGATCTTCTGACAATGAAAAATCAATAATTGTCAGCAAGTGGTTTCTTTTTTTCTTGAATCCAAAGTTCTATTTATTTATACGTATGGGGGGGGGGGTTATCATTCTGCATTATAAAAAAAGACTCATAAAATTTTAATAAGACATGAGTGTTTTATATCGAAAAAAGTCAACTATCTTTTTGAAAATTTGATTCATTTTTTTATTAGACTATATTTCTATCTGTAGAAAGAGTACCATTTTGCTCTGAACTCAAACGGTTTTAGCTTTAACCAATGTAATAATGGTCCGAATTTTTGGTTGATAGAGAATCCAAGTAAAGTGACTTACCAAAGAATAACGAATGCTATGGTTCTAAAATAGGATTTTTTTTTTTTTATTCAAAGAATCGCGGATATA
>SMJT01000038.1:409357-444009 GCA_004349715.1 Crucihimalaya himalaica | reverse complement strand
CGTTAATGCTTGTTTAAATTCATAGAATTTGCAAAGAAATTTGGAATTCTAGGTTTATGCATAGATAGTTTTCGCAACGACAGTTGGTTTACTTTACATCTGTGTTTCAAGTTTGAGAGCGGAGCTTAATTTATTCCTGACAATTGATTTGATTTGATAATTCTGTTTTGCCTGCAAGTTTCCCTAAGCCTAGCGTTTTCCTCCACTGAATTACTACCTGTTTTAATTGTTTTGCTATTCTTAATTTCATCTATTTGGCTTAGCTTAATTCATATTCTAGAATCTATTGAGTGTTATCTTGAGTCCTTGTGGATTGACCCCTAGAATACTACAGCGTCTGCTTAGATACTTTAGGGTATTAGATTTGAGCATATCAATAATCTTCGGCGAGAATTGACCGATGTAACTCTGAATTTGTCGAATTGAACACCACGACCAATAAATAGATCGTACCAATCGCAGAGGAACACAATGCATCTTAAGTTAACCATGCCGGGATACCGAACTTCTAATATCTCTCTAAGAACACCATAATACACGACATCTCCGTTTTGAGATGAGATGCCGTAATCCACCGTTCGCCTCCTTTATTCCTCTTCTTTTATCTGAAATGCGTATTCCCTTATGAAATACCTTGGATAAGACTTCACAGTGTAGTTAGGGCCATTGACAAACTCGACTAACCATGTCGGAAACGATTGACCTTTGGAAATCTCATCGGAAACCTGTGGAAAAATATGTTTTTTGAAATTATCATCATTTGTCTTCTTAATTTTATGGAAATATTTATAGTATTTAATTAATATAGCTTATAACACTTACGTAATATTTGAGCCAAGACGCAAAATCTCCTTTTTTCGCACTTCGAGTTGTTCTTCAATGTAATCTGAGTAATATGAGCGTATTATCGCCATGTAAATCCTAAATCAAAATAGTTAAAAAAATTGTTATAAATAATTTACTATTTAATAAATTTAAATCATATCAATAATTATTACGTACCTTTCGTATTCTAGAATGTCCTCACAATTGTTGAGAATATACATATGCAAATGCGTATACACCTGCTCTGTTAGATTTCGAGACTTCCCTTTTCCACTTAAGCGGCCAATTTGTGTGAACAAATTAGGAACATACACAGGATAACTTGGTAGCTCTCCTCCATCATCATGTCGAGAAGCACAACGACTCTTCGTTCGGACCTCAGATGGAAAATAATATTCGGCAAAATTTGAAGCTTCTTCATTGATGCTCTGTGCCACAATTGATCCTTCAACTTTGTTTAAATTTTTGACCTTCTTTTTCAAATGATACATATACCGCTCAAAAGGATACATCCACCGATATTGAACTGGACCACCTAATGCTGCTTCTTGCGGGAGGTGAATTGGTAGATGTTCCATAACATCAAAAAAAGACGGTGGAAATATCTTCTCAAGATTACATAAAATCATGGGGATATTTGTTTCCAAATTGCGGATACCGTCAACTGTTAACGATCTCGAACAAATATCTTGAAAGAAAGCACCAACTCCTACAAATATTTTTAAAATCAATAAATATTTGAATATATTTATATATATGAAATAAATTATTTTTTCAAATTATAAATTTTACTTGCAATAGCTTCGTGAACATTATCTGGAAGAAGATGTGCAAAAGCAAATGGAAGGAGACGTTGCATCCCAACGTCACAATCATGACTCTTCATTCCAATAAACTTCCCTTCTCCAACGTCTACGCAATTATGAAATTTGATGCATAACCATCAGGGAACTTAACGCTCTGGATAATCCACTCGAAAAACGTTACTTTAGAAGGCGTATTTAATCGATACACAGGAATCAGACATCTCCCATTACGCATTACTTCAAGATTAGGGCGAGAGCAAATATCCGCCAAGTCTAATCTAGACTTTAAATTTATTCTTCATATTCCATCATGTACTTTGCAAACCCTTTACGGATGATACAAATCCGGTTTGATTTAGTGGTTTAACTTAATTAAACCGGCTTAAACAATAAAATCATTAAACGTGTTTCTAATTTGCGTTTGGGTTAACAAAATCAATAATTTACCCGATTAACATCAAAAACACAACACAATTGATTTGGGGCTTAGGGTTTGAGAAAAAAAAATTGAATTGGGGACTTTTCGAAACCAAAATCAAAATCGAGCATGGCCCCAAATCAGCTCGATTTTGTAATAGCTTAATAAAGAAGACACTCCAAAACATTATGAAATCTACGAACAGATCCAAGTGACAATATTGGGGCCAAGAAGATGTTAGCTACAAAGAAGAATATCACACACAAAAACTCTTTATAGTCTTAACCTCTACAAAATCCTCCTCCTCCTCAACAATACCACCAATCAACATAAACAACTCTTCATCAAAATCCAACTCAATGTGCAGACTCATGATTAAAACTGAGTAACTCCGTGAAACGTGATTGACTGAGAGAGAGAGAGAGAGACAAAAGCAACTCTCTCGAAGCCAATACTTCCATCGCCATGATTGGATTCTTAGCGAATCCAACAATAGTTGTCTCGAGCACATAAGTCTCTTGATGCTGCTCGAACGGATTGAAAACGGAAGATTCCGGCAGAGAGTAAATGCGGAAGGGCCTGTCATATCTTCGGAAGAAGAGCTTAGAGCCGTAGAATTCAACAGCATTGATCATAGCGGGACAATCTTAGAGAAGCTATAACGAATAAAAGCGTTGTGAACCATTTCGTTGAGCTTTGAATATTTCTGGGTTCTTCTTCTCTGGGTTGATCACCAAGGATTCATGGTGTTCAACTCCAATTAGACAAAACAAATTGGGATAAAGTCTTGAGTATGATGGGTAATCATGAACACTAGTCCAATGATTACAAAGAAACGATTTTTATAACAAAAGTTTCATCCTTTCAATATCTCAACTTCTTTGAATTGAACTTAGACCAGAAACATAAATGATTTTTTTAGCCATTTGTGATTTGGGGTTCATGCCTGATTTCGACTTTGGTTTCAGAAAATTCCCAATTTGATTTTTCTCTCTCAAACCCTAAGCCCCAAATTGATTGTGTTGTGTTTTTGATGTTAATTGGGTAAATTGTTGATTTTCTTAACCGAAACACAAATTAGAAATGCGTTTAATGATTTAATTGGTTTAGCCGGTTTAATTAAGTTAAACCATGAAATCTAACCGGATTTGTATCATCCGTAAAGGGTTTGCAAAGTACATGAGGGAATATGAAGAATAAATTTGTTAATGTTGTGTTTCAGAGAGTCAAAAATTTCATGATGAAAGCGTGAGAAAGCGTATAGTACATGGGCGAATATAGCGACAACCCTTATTTTTTTTGTGTTTTGTAAACTTCCTGAGTTCTTGGGTGGTAACTGCACTTGTGCAGACAAAGGTGGATGTATGCGTTCAAACAAAGGTCCATGGACGACCCTGACATATTCAAGGTACTTTATAAGATAATAGTAAATCTTCGAAAATCGATTAAAGACACAACGAACTGAAAAGTAGAATCTTAAACTATAATAAAGATGGTTCAAAACAGAGAAGGCTCGGTCCAAGTTAATGGCGAGCTAGCTGGTTACTTTAGAAGCGAAAGAGGACTTCGTCAAGGCTGCTCCTTATCGCCTTATCTATTCGTAATCTGCATAAACGTACTATCAAAATGGCTTGACAAGGCTGCTCAAGAAAAAAAGTTTGGGTATCATCCATATTGCAAAGACATCTCGCTCACGCATCTATGCTTTGCAGATGACTTGTTGGTCTTTAATGATGGCAACAAAAATTCCATTGAAGCGATCTTGGATATTTTTAACAAATTTGCTTCGGTTTCAGGACTTAACATAAGCTTGGGAAAGTCCACAATTTTCATGGCTGGTGTAACAGAACCGGATCAGGCTAACATTCTTCGGCAATTCCCATTTAAGTCCGGAAAGCTCCCCGTAAGATACTTGGGACTGCCTTTACTTACGAAGCAAATGACTACTCAAGACTACACTCCATTGATTGAAAAAATCCGAAACCGTATAAGCAATTGGACAACGAGGTTCTTGTCTTTCGCAGGTTGCCTACAACTTATCGGGTCAGTCGTTCATAGTCTTGTCAACTTCTGGACTTCGGCCTATAGGCTACCAAAAGCTTGTATTACAGAGATCGAAAAATTGTGTTCTTCTTTCTTGTGGGCTGGCCCGGATTTAAACCCGAGGAAAGCAAAAGTAGCTTGGTCGGAGGTTTGCAAACCAAAGGAAGAAGGAGGTTTGGGGCTGCGATCAATTTCAGAAGTGAACCGGGTATGTTGTCTAAAACTAATATGGAGAATCCTATCATCACATACTTCGTTTTGGGTTGATTGGATAAGACGATATCTCATTCGTCAAGGCACTCTTTGGGCGGTTAAAAGCTCATCCTCCCTTGGTTCTTGGATGTGGAAAAAAATTCTAAAATACAGAGAGATAGCTCAGCCGTTAGTCAAGATTGACATTCATGATGGAGGCCTGACATCATTTTGGTATGATTCATGGTCATCTCATGGTCGACTGCTGGACATTACGGGTATTAGAGGCTGTATAGACCTTGCTATTCCAATTGATTCAACTCTTAAGAAAGTAATGACATCACATCGGATTAGAAGGCATAGAACAGAAGCAATGACACTAGTTGAAAACATTATTGAAGCGCACAAAGCACAGCAACAACGCTCCGGCAGTGATGTCATATTGTGGAAACGATACAATGGAGAGTACTCACCACAGTTCAGCTCCCCTGAAACTTGGCGTATGATCCGTGTGTCATCGCCCAAAGTAAACTGGTTTCAAGGTATCTGGTTTCATTCTTCAACGCCAAGATACACTTTCATAGCTTGGCTAGCTGCTCGGAACAGATTAGCAACAAAGGATAGAGTCATCCAATGGCAGCCGGGAGCAACCAACCTTTATTCTTTTTGTCAATCACCAGGTGAATCGCGGAATCACATCTTCTTTGAATGTAGGTTCACAAGCAAAATCTGGTGCAACCTTACAAGAAACCTCAATTCTACACCGCAAAAAAACCAAAGGGATCAAATCATGTCATGCCTCACAGATCAATCTAAGGGACGAACTAAAAAATGGCTCCTACGGTATGTTTTCCAAGCTACAATTCATATGCTTTGGTGTGAAAGAAAAAACCGAAATCATGGGGAAAATCCGAAGAGTATGAAATTGCTAATCAGGAACATTGACAAGCAAGTACGCAACCGACTATCAACATTAAACTCGATGGGTGATACACGACTCAAGAAAGAAATGGAAGAATGGTTTGCCACAAGGATTCCATAATGAATTTGATCATGTAAAATATTTTAAAATACTTTAAATTTCTAAACTCGTAGCACCGGTTGTAAAACTGTCTTTTATTTTTGAATTAATTTAACATACAATTCAAAAAAAAAAAAAAAAAAAAAACAGAGAAGGCTAGTGCCCAAGGAAGACAGTGTCGAACATTGAAGAGAAGACAATCTCAGTGGACTAGAACACAAAAAAGGTAAAAACAAAAGTCAATTTACTATATTTGATATATAAAATTCAAAATCATAATTTTTCTCTTTTTTTTTTGTTTGAAACAATTCGAAGAAATACATAAGTGAATGATTTTGCTAGTATTGTATTTTCTGGTTATTTAGGGATTGAAGAACTTCAGCAAGGCTGCAAGGGAATGGTTTTGCTAGTATTGTATTTTCTGGTTTTTAGGGGTAATTTGATTATCTAAAAGGTCTCATATTCCAACACAACTTTTTAATTGGATTTTGTATTCGTTTAAAGAATATGCTGTTGGATATAAATGAAAATCGGTTATCATTTTGCACTTTTTTCCGATTTACTCCAGGAGATTTGCAAATTAGTAACTATTTCTCATCTATATGTGACCCCATACAATTTTGATACAAAGATAATAAATGGCAGATTGGTTGCTAATATGTGACGAAAAATAAACGTTGCAAATCTAGTATTAACAAACGTGGTCACTATTTAGTCACTAAGTATGACTCTTAGTTTCATTCTTAAAACGGTCGTTACTATATGACGCTTTTTGTCCGCACGAAGTAGTCTAAACTTTACGAGTGTTTTGCGGCCATCATAATTTGTGAACATATATTTGCAACTGCCGCATTGAGTCTCTAAACAGTCTCTCAAATAACCACTTTGTAACCACTTTGAGATTATTTTGGTGGTCGTAAAATGCAGATTTTCTTGTAGGGCCTAAAGAGAAAATACTGTTTATGATTTCTTTCAATCGAATTTTGATACCCAAAATCAAATTCTTTGGAAATCTGTCTTGAATGTCTAAACATTTTTAATTTTTAAGATATTCAATTGGAACAAGCACATTTGGAGAGCGCAGTACAACGGAGAGTTTTTTTGTGGATGTATTTGCGGCTTGGAAAAAAGTTTTAAACCCTAGTTGTGTACATATTTCTTTTAAATATCCTTAGTGTACTATTATTGAGAATTTGTGAGTACCAAATAAATGATTTCGTTATCATATACGTATATTCGACTATTTGGTTTTATTTTTGTGTGGGTAAGTTGGAATTTAGCACAAGCTTAGTACGTACACGATTTTATATGTACAAAAAAACATTGTACGTATAATAACACTTGTACTGCAAAAAGTTACGTACACAATCAATAACATATACTAACGTGTATACCGTCTCGTACACCAACTCACATGTATATGATGATGTATTTTGAAATCACTATAAGTGACTTCTATATATAAATTGTTTGCTTATGTATGTCTTTTTTATTGTGCGCATATCAACAAACGATGTACGTAATTGTTTTTTTTTTTTGGGAAGGTTATCGTGTCTACAAGAGATTTTCAACGAGTAGAAGAGAAGGTACAATTGCTTATCCCTTCATAAAAATTGGTACCTGACTCAAAGTGTGTATATCATGCCTTTGAACTTTTTTCGTGTACGTGTATGTAGTTTATAGTGTATATGGTATTGATTATGTGGACGAAAAGAATCTTCTATTGGGTTGAATGTATGGTAGATATTTGTATGATTCATAAAATATACGTTTACAAGTCCTTGAAATATGTTTTCAAACGTACATGTCTACAACCAAACAAAACTTATATTTTAGTCTTTATTTTATGTTTCTTTAGTTTTCCTATATATTCTTTAAGATAATTAAACATTTACAAAAAAAAATCAAGTTCTAACAAATTTATTTTGAAAAGGTAATGAAAATTCATTTTTATACATCAAAATAAATACACAAATTCATATAGATTTTTATTTTTTTTACGAAAAAAAATATATCTCTTTTTATAATAACTAAGTGTTTTTTACAACACCCTAATTATGTATGGTTGGTGGTTATATTGTGTTTTTCTGTTTAGTATTGAACCTTTTCTGATATAATTCACACATTTTGTATGAGTACACAGTCAAATTCAAACTACGTATATAAGAGCATCTCCAATGTATTGCACTATTTTTTACTCTAAAATAGAGTTGGATTTCTCTCCAATGTATTACTCTATTTTTCACTCTAAAAGGAATATTCTAAGTATATTCTAAATTTCTATTTTGTTACTAATTGCTAAATAATACACTTTATTTATAAAACTTCAAAATTAATCAATTATTTTTTTTTTTTCAAAACTTCAAAAATGATGAAAATATTTAAAGTTAACCATAAAAAATAACAAAACAAAATAGATTTAAAATAACAAAAAAAAATATTTATTAATATAAAAAACACATTACACCACATAAAAATAACAAAACAAAATAGATTTAAATTTATTCATCACCATTTGTATATTTTTCCCATAGGTGATCAATTAACGCATTTCAAAGCGAAAAATGAGCGACTTTATTTTTAGTTTGTCTAAATCGAGCAAGAAAAAGTGTTGGAACCGAATATTATTGTCCTCGACCATTTCGACTTCTGAAGGTGGAGCTTATCTTCCAACTTCAATTGGTGCATCGAGATCGCGCTCATCCTTGATTATCATTTTATGTAAAATCACACATGTAGTCGTTATGTCATGTAACATATTCTTTTTCCCAAAACGAACTGGTCCTTTCACAACAGTATCAACAAGATCTGCCTCAACCTTATTCGTTTGGACAGTATTTCAATAATTTGGGTGAATCCAGAAGCGATTTACCGGATTATTTACTCATTAAATCAATAATTGTTGTTGTTTAAAATTTATATTATGTATTTTAATTTCATTTTTTAATTTTTTAATTATTTATTATCAGTTTATGGTTTTATGTCATTGCATTTTATATTTAAAAATATATCATAAGATTCTGAAAAATATTTGTTTGTTAAATAAATTATTATGGCTCTTAAAATAAAATAACTTAAAATTATAGGGACTAGTTTATAAATAAAAAAGTTCAACTCTAAAATATAGTGGAAAATAGGATTACTCTATATTTGGAGTAAAAAATAGGTTTACACTATTTTTGTGTTGAAAATAGAGTGGGGTTGGAGAATATTTTACTCTAAAATAGAGTTTGGTGTAAGATTTAGAGTGGAGTTGGAGATGCCCTAAGTATTATTACTCTTACGCAACCCCTAAACAAACCCCTAAACAAACAATATTACATGAACTTTTAATTTTATATGTACACGATCATACATATTTAAACGTATATGGTATAAATATAGGTACACAATATATATAAGCGAATTGCCCTCATATATGAAAGTTGGATATTATATTGGACGTAAGTCCCTTCTTCATTTTTTTTTGAACATGAAAGGAAGAAAAAACCTTTGCTCTTTGGGTACTTTATGCAAATTTCATTAAACCGTAGTCAGGTTCAAGGTTAATCAAGTTTTACACGGTCTTGGTTTTATCCTTCAGAATACACTAATCATATAGAGACTTCTTGAGTCAATTGTCATATGATGGAGTGGCACACCATTCTGCAACTCAATAGTACACTAATCTTCAATGAATGCATAAGAAATGAATGTAAATGAATCAATACACTTAAAATTAAGAAGTAGACAAATGTCACATATGCATGTAATAAATTTCTCAATTTTTATCAACAATCACCAAATTTTGGATGGAGTAAGAGATTCTTGGGTATTATTGATATATCATGGTTTTTACCTGTTTTTAGCCATGATATAGGTCTTGTTTTCAGACTCCTTTTAGTGTTTTTGTAGTCTTTTTGAGTATTTTCAGGTTTTAGCACGTTTGGAGCTTAATTGGAGCTTTTGGAGTATTCTAGAGCTTTTTGGCGTCCGTTGAATAATTTCCCACCGTTGGATTGAGCTCAAATTTGGATACAACACAGATCAATGGATTAGCTTTCATTTGGAAGTGGTTTGAAGCCATTCTAACGTGCGATCAAAAGTTCTGCCAGTTTTCATGAAGACAGTCCAGTCTGGCGAGCACAAAGTCCTGGTGTCGACCGACACCAACCCAGTATCGATCGACAACGACTACAGGAAAAGAAAATACGTGATTTTACAAGTTTGAAGATTCTACAACTTGGCCCAGAAGATTATATTATTTACAATTAAGCCCAGAACGTGGTTTAGCATTATATTTAGGGTTTTTAGCCACTTTTAGGAGGGGGCGGGATTTTATTCATTGTTCGGGTTTTGAGAGAGGGAGAGAAGTCAGAAACTCTATTCCTGAGAGAGAAGATTTCGAACCCTTATTACTCTTTACTCTACTCTTTTATGCATTCTATTTTATTGATGATGTTTGCTTCATTCACCATGTCTAAGTAGATTCCTTGTTAGGTTTAGGGTTATTCAAAGGTGTTTGATGAATTGTTAGGTTGATCTGAATTGATAGGAGAAATTCAATAGAGTTCTTCACCTAGACTTGTGATTACTGCTTATTCTAGCTTCATGACCTAGAATCTGATCTTAGGTTGTTTGATTGGCACGAAAGTGTGATTGATTGCCTGAACCAGTGTTATATGAGCAAAAGACCTATTCGCAAAGAAATTTGGTTTAGGATTTTGTGAACAATTGAACCTGATCATTAATGCTTGTTTGAATTAATAGGATTTGCAAAGAAATTTGGAAATCTAGAATTAGACATAGATAATCTTCGCAGCGATGGTTGGTTGATTTTACATTTGTGTTTCAAGTTCAACAACAGTCCTTAATATCCTCCTGACATTCTATTTGATCTGCAATTCTGATTTACCGGAGAATTTCCCTAGGCTTAGCGTTTTTCCTCCATTGAATTTCACAACTTTTATATTCTGCTGTTTATTTCCTGCATTACTTTGTTCGCTTAGCTTAATTCGAATTCTATATTCTATTGAGTGATTTCTTGAGTCTTTGTGGTTCGATCCCTACTATACTGCAGCTACTGCTTTAGTACTTTTAGGGTATTATATTTGAGCATTTAGAATTTTGGCGCCGTTGCCGGGGACTCTAAATTCACCATTAGATTTTAGATTACTATCGCTCGATACTCGTCGTAATTTTTTATTTTTTTTTATTTTTGTTACTTACGTGTTTTTGACTCTTGTGTTTCAGGAAAGCAAAGGAGCCAGCAGAGATGAACAACCCATTGGTTCTAGTTCATGAGGAGGCTGGTGCTTACAGAGACCTAGAGGGTCGTTTGTACAATGAGAGAGGGCAACGTCTTGACGAAGAAAGAAACGTCATTGTCCCTCAAGCTGTTGTTGACACGCGAGTTGCGCGCGAGAACGAGGGGAACGCCGTGGTTAATCCTGCTAGGACGATTGGTGAGTACAACAGGCCTGATCAGTTCTATGCCAATCGAGTAGCGATTCGTGTTCTTGTGTTTCAGAGGAATGACTTTGAGTTGAAACCTGCATACTTCACTCTCGTGGTTCAGCATCTTTTTCATGGTCTTCCTCATGAACACCCCATGGATCACATTGAGAGGTTTGAGGACTTGGTCACTAGCATCAAGTACAATGGAGTGTCCTATGATTTCCTTTTTTGTAAGCTTTTCCCATACTCTCTTGCTGGGGATGCAGCTTACTGGTTGAAGCAGTTGCCTCTTGGATCACTGAGCACCTGGGAAGAGACGAAGAACGCATTTCTGAACAACTTCTACGACGATGCGAGATCCGAGGAGTTAAGGAACAAGATCTCCCAATTCTCTCAGGGAGCAACAGAGGCATTTAAGGCTACTTGGGTGAGATTCAGATCCTATCAATGAGAATGTCCACATCACGGGTTCACATAGGTTCAGTTGCTGGGTATCTTCTTCAGAGGGATTGACTGGAGGTATCGGATGGTCTTAGATGCCGCGAGTAATGGTAATATCAACACGAGATATCCCGATGATGCTTATGTGTTGATCGAGAACTTGGCATCTAGCAATAGCACCAAGAATGCAGATTACGAGCGGAAAAAGCAGAACGGGAACATTGATGGTTCGCAGATTGTTGAGGTGCATGCGAAACTGGATTCAGTGCATAATCTTTTAATGGGCAAGTAGCAGAAGGCTGTACACTTTGCTGATAAGGTCGAGATTGTAGATGAGGTTAAAGCAGAGGATGTTAATTACATTAGTGGTACTGGTTTTCAGAATCAGCGGTATCAGTTCAACAACAACCAAGGCTTCACCAACAACGCTCAGCAAGGAGGATTCAAGTCTGATTTCGAAGCAAATTCCTTTGCCCAAAAACCGATGCAGAGCAGCGATTACACTCGCACCTACGAGAGTTCATCTTACCAGACTCCGCCGCCTAAGACTTAGGATAGCAAGGTTGAATCCATGCTTGAACATATCCTTGAGGGAAAGTAGAAGATGACTGTTGATTTTAATGGGAAGATGGACGCCATGTACACTGATCTAAATGGAAAAATCGAGGCTCTCAACATTCATCAGAAGATGCTGGAAACTCAAATAGCTCAGACTTTAGCAGCTGTCAAGGGAAAGATGGTTCGTGCACAGAATGAACACGTCAATGCAATCACCACAAGAGGTGATTTTGAACCTGATACGTCAGTGTCGACCGACTCCAAACCAGTGTCGACCGACACCAACCCAGTGTCGACCGACACCAACCCAGTGTCGATCGACACCAACCCAGTGTCGACCGACACCAGTGCAGATACTTTCACGGGACACCTCAAAAACCCAGTTTTGACCGACACCACTACTAGTGTCGATCGACACCCCCTGCAGACTGAGCTAAAAATTTCAAAAAGACCGAGGATTGTTGAGGAACGTGTCTACAAGCCTAAAGTGTCATATCCTTTGCCACCTAGACATCTCAGAAACCCCATCACTGCAGAGAAGTTGCTTGCTTTTGAGGAGTTGGTGAGGAAAGTTCCTAATATCGTCTCATTTGAAGAAGCGGTGGAAAGTCGCCCTCTGCTTGGTTACTTTCAAAATTGCAGAGAGACTGAGGAAGAGATTAAGACACTCTTCATCAAGGCAAGAAGTACACCACCTCCAATGAAGCAGATGACTAAAAAGGAAGACCTAGGAAAATTTTCAGTTTCATGCTCTATCTCTGGAGTTGATTTCAAAGAGTCTCTTGTTGACTCAGGGTCTAGCGTCAATGTCATGTCAAGGGCAATTGCAGAGAGATTGGGAGCTGATATTCGATCTCCTAAGACGCCTCTTACATTCGCGAACTCTTCCACCTCGCTCCCATACAGTAGGAGATTGTCTGGTTCCTACTGATTTTCAGGTTGTGGAAATGAGTGCAAGATCTAGTACACCTTTGATTCTTGGAAGACCGTTTATGGCTATAGTTGGTGCGATTATGGACACACCCAGTAGGCGAATCTCGTTCTCCTACATTGACAAAGAGGTCTACTACAAAGCCATTCCTACTGGAGGAGCTCCCACACATGTCTCTTGCATCACTGTTGTCACAGGAGAGACGTTGGTGATTGATCTGTTGGACGAGACTTATGATGAGCCAACTGTCATAGATGTTTTAGATGGCCCTTCTATCATCACCAAGAAAGACATCAATACAGCTACGGTAACAAAGAAAGTGCAGAACAAAGGAGTCAAGGGTGTTACCCATGTGACTCTAACCCCTCAGAAGTGTTATGGAGATACAATTGAATATAAGGTGAAGTTAATGTGATCATGGATAGCACTAAGGACGTGGAGGATAGACCAGAGGGGGATGAGCTTGTAGCTGAGGATGAGCTTGTAGCTGAGGATGAGCTTGTACATGAGGATGCTTTAGCTGCACCAAGTGGACCATTGACTCGTTCTAGGACCAGGAAACTCAAGGAGAACGTCCATTCTCTACTTACACACTTAGAGGACCGAGCAGAAGAAATATATGCTTATCAAACCTCCCTGGTTTTGTTTCAAGCTATATGATTTGAACAAATGGGAAAAGTGTTGGATTATACTCTTTATCCCTTGTAAAGTTTTGTCCCACTAAATTTTCTTGACAAGGTTTTTAATGAAGTAATCTCAACACTTCCTACTTCCCCATTTGTTAAAATAGAAGCCCAAAATCAAATCCAATATGGATTTTCGTCCAAAATGAAGCACAAGTGATGTGGGCTTATGTTTAAGATGTTATTTATGTAATTATGTCTTTAAAAACGTGTTTAGGGTTTTCTCTTTAAGGTTCCCTATATAAACCCTTGTAAACCTTCATTTTAATCATCTAGCTTTTTATTCTCAAACTCTTCTAAGAACTAGATCAAAACAGGTAAATCAAAGGATTCATTCCCTTTGTGTGACCTCTCGATCCATTGGTGAATCTAAGGAATTCCGCATTAATGTGACCACAACAATCCATTGTTTTCATCCAAAAACGTTCTACCTTCACTGTCTCACCTCTACTTGCTTCTAATGTGACGATTTTGGAAAAAGGTTCATATTAGAAGTGCAAGGGAACCTCGAAACCATTCTCTAAGGTTAGAGTTATCCTCCCTTCAGAGCTGAAAGAGAAAGGAAAGAATGTTGTGGAGGGTATGTTGAGCAGAACTCTGAAGTTGGAGATGTATGGTTGTGGAGCTTACTTCGGGGTTAGTTCTCAACCCGATCCTGACTAATAGCTGAGCCCCGACACGGTCAAGCTAATGACATTAAACAAGTGCTTGGTGGGAGGCAACCCACTGGTAAGTCTGTATATAAGTTCTTTTATTTCTTTTGTTTTTATGTTTTTGGTTTTATGTCTTGTGTTTTGCATGAATCAGCAACTAAGGAGCGATGAAAAGGAGTACCTATGTCGACCAACGTCTGGTATCGATCGACACTAGTGCTGTGTCGATCGACACTCATCACCATCTCGGGTAACTTCTTCGATTTTCCCAAATTCACACAGTTCTTTTGTTTCTTTTGCCAAATCTAGACTAGATAACACTAGGGACAGTGTTGTTTAAGTGTGGGGGAGGTAGTCGCTGACATTGTGCTTGTTTTTCTTAGAGTCAGTATGTTTTTGTGTCAAATTTGTTTTATCGAGTCAAGCTTGTTGGAGATTATGATCTTGTTCTTGGATCTATTGTGTTGATTTTGCTTCTGAGTGACCGTTGTTTCAGAAACAATTTTAGTTCAGACTAATTAAAAATCCAAAGGTTGACCAGCTAACTAGGAGTCACACATGTTTCCGGCAAAATCCATGTAAGCCTTAGCCAAATTTTTGCACTTCATCGTTGTGGTTAGTGTTTATAGAGCTTGATTCATCATTCATATCTGACAATGGAACCCATGTGTTTGAAAATAATGGTATACCTCTCCCTTGACACACGTTGGTAAATAAGATGCATATAAGATGAGATGATTTCTGCCGCTACGAAACTGGCGATGAAGGTTTGGTTGGATGATGATGTGAGATAATGTGTGGAGTCTGGGAAGCTACGAATGTCTACGGAGAAGTACATGGTGGTTAGATCTGAAACTGATTAGGTGATATTTGGAAAGCTTAGGAAAAGAGTCATTGCAAAGTTTCAAGAACAGGTGAGTCTCCGTGTTTTCAAACCTCTTCCTCTAGTTTGGTTTTCTGTTTGCTTGAGGGCAAGCAAAGGCTAAGTCTGGGGAAGTTGATATATCATGGTTTTTACCCGTTTTTAGCCATGATAAAGGTCTTGTTTTCAGAGTCTTTCTAGTGTTTTTGTAGTCTTTTTGAGTCTTTTCAGGTTTTAGCACGTTTGGAGCATAATTGGAGCTTTTGGAGTATTCTAGAGCTTTTTGGCGTCCGTTGAATAATTTCCCACTGTTGGATTGAGCTCAAATTTGGATACAACACAGATCAATGGATTAGCTTTCATTTGGAAGTGGTGTGAGGCCATTCTAACAGTGCGATCAAAAGTTATGCCATCGTGAAGACAGTCCAGTCTGGCGAGCACAGAGTCCTGGTGTCAACCGACACCAACCCAATATCGATCGACACCGACTACAGGAAAAGAAAATACGTGATTTTACAAGTTTGAAGATTCTACAACTTGGCCCAGAAGATTATATTATTTACAATTAAGCCCATAACCGGTTTTAGCATTATATTTAGGGTTTTTAGCCACTTTTAGGAGGGGACAAGATTTTATTCATTGTTCGGGTTTTGAGAGAGGGAGAGAAGTCAGAAACTCTGTTCCAGAGAGAGAAGATTTCAAACCCTTATTACTCTTTACTCTACTCTTTTATGCAATCTATTTTATTCATGATGTTTGCTTCATTCACCATGTCTGAGTAGATTCCTTGTTTGGTTTAGGGTTATTCAAAGGTGTTTGATGAATTGTTAGGTTGATATGAATTGATAGGAGAAATTCAATAGAGTTCTTCATCTAGACTTGTGATTACTGCTTATTCTAGCTTCATGACCTAGATGAGCAAAAGTGTGATTGATTGCCTGAACCAGTGTTAGATGAGCAAAAGACCTATTCGCAAAGAAATTTGGTTTAGGATTTTGTGAACAATTGAACCTGATCGTTAATGCTTGTTTGAATTCATAGGATTTGCAAAGAAATTTGGAATTCTAGGTTTAGGCATAGATAATCTTCGCAGCGATGGTTGGTTGATTTTACATTTGTGTTTCAAATTCAAGAACAGTGCTTAATATCCTCCTGACATTCTATTTGATCTGCAATTCTGATTTACCGGAGGATTTCCCTAGGCTTAGCGTTTTTCCTCCATTGAATTTCACAACTTTTATATTCTACTGTTTATTTTTCCTGCATTACTTTGTTCGCTTAGCTTAATTCGAATTCTATATTATATTGAGTGATTTCTTGAGTCTTTGTGGTTCGACCCCTACTATACTGCAACTACTACTTTAGTACTTTTAGGGTATTATATTTGAGCATATCAATTATACACTATATACCTTCTGCATTTAAACATTAATATGCAAAAGGAAACAAAATTTATTTTGCTTACACATGTTCTTAGTGTATATGATGGATCTGATCTTCTATATATGATACATTGACATATAAAATAAAACAAAGTATTTAAAATTTATTAGAAGATATATGTGTACCCATGTTTTAGTGTATATTATAGATCCAAAATTAGAAGATACTTTAAAAGTACAAGGAAAAACAATTGCATATAAGGCTATTGCTTCAATATTTTTGTGAGGGTATATGACGAAGTGATAAACGTACATAAAATAGAGATGTATGTATATGACGAAGTGATATTCGATTTTTGAATGTCATGTTGCAAAAAATGTTTTATATATTTCCATATATATAAGCACACAAATTATTGTCACATACATACATATACATATTATCAGCGTGTACATACACATACAAACTATTACCGTGTACGTACACATATATACATAATCTAAAACTGCCTCCAACAATACTATTCATAATAAAAAATTAATAATTTGAAATTAGAAAATGAAATATAGTAAAATGGATCTTAAAAAATAAAATAAAAATAATTATAATTCAACGAAAAAAAAAAATTCCTATAAGTGAATGCAAAAGAGAATGTGAAAACAAAAAAGATGGAGATTATAAGAAAACAAATTTATTATTTTTTTACTAAGAAAAAATAACAATCCAAGTTTTCTAATATTTGACAACCTATAATTTTATTATTTTTACCACATTTGCTTTTTAATTGAGTTGACCACTTTATTTTGTTTTTAACTGTAGGAGAGCTAAGACAAGTAATTAGCATGCTCACGAATTCTCCGTACATAAACATATCTAGAAACTCACAAAGTCTAAAGCTAAGACAAGCATGCAATCATGTGTCAACGACACACACACATCAGACTATTGCCGCTATCTCTCGTGCTTTCCAGGATTCCTCGTGCCTAAACACTTCTTGCAAGACTCTTGAGTTATTAGATACCTAGTGCCTTTAGCACTTCACCCAACGCTAACTGGATCCCTCGTATCAGTTTCACACTTCTTCCTAGCGTAACCGGCTTGTTAGCCATCATGATTGTATCCGCATTCCGCGCAACAAGTCATCACACAACTACAAGCAATGTCATACCGTGCTTAGTCGCACTTACGACTAACACCATGGAAGGCTCCTTTCTTCCATGACTCTCTCTGCGGCTCACCCGCATCTATGTGTGTGTGATACTTTTTCCTCACTCTCAATTAATTATATATCACATAACATCGAACAACACGCATCAAACATCATGTCGATTATATTTATTATTTATTTTTCTTACGTTCGTGCAAAATATTTATAAAACTAATATTATATATATATATATATATACATATATACTCAACAAACAATATACTTGGCTTAACCTTATACTAAGTAACTAACTAAATATATTTGTATACGTGAAAAGCATAAACTAGTCCTCATCTTAGCCTTTCGGGTTGATCTCTCGGCTCGATCTCGCGGGAGTAAACTCTGTTTCAGCAGCACTCTTAATCTGCATCGGTTTTGGCTTAACCGATCAAAAATTAAATCAAATTAATAACCATGATTTAATCAAATAAACCTAACCAAATCCTATGACTTGATTTAATATGAATTTGGTGTATTTAAGTCAAATTTATTGGACCTAGTTTAATAACTAAACCAACTAATCTGATAATTTATTATCAAACTCCAAAACCTAAATCTATGTCATCACCTATAACTACCCTGAATCAAACCTAACACTAACATAGACTACCCTAAGGCTAGGGTCGTCCCAAGAAAATATATTTGACAAGTACTTCGAATGATCCGATCAAGGTTTTAGCACAAACTCAGCGTCCCTAGTCAGTCCATCCTTAGTATCGTCCCTCTCGATCACGGTATTAGGATTGCCAACCATGTACTGTGAAGGAGAGTTTTGTTGGTTTGGACCAAACCTCGCACCAATAACACATCCCCATTTTTAAGAAAAACTTTTCATACATTATATAGGTATAGTCCACAAAATACACAACAAATACGGTCATGGGCCCAAACACACCATACATGGAACAACAAATCCCTATTTACACTCTACCAGAAAATCTACACAAAATGTCCAAATGTCCCAACGCTCCGAGTAAAGGCTAAATTCCCTCTAATGTTTCCCTACGACAAAATGGTGGTGTCGTAAGTAACCTAGATCAGTGGTACTCTGTAGAACCGTCCCTGCACAAAACAACGTTAGTTTACCCAATCCCCAGTCCCTATCTAAACTACACAAGCAAACAATCAATGCAAGCAAGCACACAATGCATATGCAACTATCCTACTCTATGACTATTCACTACGGTACATCCTAACTCTAAGTAGAGAAGTCTAACACTTCCTCTACGACTCGCTCACATTCACTCACTAAGGGATAGGGAAGTCTTACACTTCCCCACTACTCTAAGGATGCTTTCACATCACTCACTACTCTACGGATGCCTTCGTATCACTCCCTACTCTACGGTTGCCTTTGCTTCACTCACTACTCTACGGATGTCTTCACATCACTCGCTACTCTACGGATGCCTTTGCATCACTCAATACTTTCCTATCGGGTACCCTTTTGCTCCCTTCTACACTAATACTCTATAGATTATCTCATACTCTGTACTCTCTCACAGTCAATAGGGGAGCGACCACCTAATCACACTATTAATGCCCTCACATCACTCAAGTAGTGGAATCTATATTATTTCCACTACGTGATCAAGGATCCATTGGCCCGGGCAACTGACCCCCTCCCTGCCATAAATGAACCTATTTACTATCCCCTCATAGACACAAAGTCTAAATGAGTGGAATTCACCTTTGGGCCATCGGGCGCTACCCGATCTTCAGCTACGCATGCATTGCCAAGGGAGCACCACACATGAGCACCTCATCTCTAACTGTATATTGGCTCCAACCATATATACGCTACTGGATGCGCTTCTACGAATCCGCCCTACAACATCCCGCAAAGCTTAAGCGCTACAACGCTTTTCTCACTATGGCTCACACTAACCGACTCTATGCACTAAGTGCATCTACTCCGAACACTCAAGATCTACTCTTTAGTCCTCACTACTAAGCGCTACCATGCTTAGTCGCAACTCTATTATTAATTCTAGATTCATCTAAATAAGCGCTACTACGCTTCTTACTCTAAGCTAGATATACTCTTAGCTCTACTCCTAACATGCAACTAATGCATGTACCACAAAAGCGTCATCATGCTTCTACCACACAGGTGTCATTACAGTCTAACAACTATACAACATGCACTACTCATGCCTTCTTTATTACCACATGCATTCTATACTACCACATGCAATTACTAATGCATCCCAAACTACCACATGCAATTACTAATGCATTCTAACTACCATATGCAATTACTCATGCATCCTAAATTATCACGTGCAATAACTAATGGATTCTAACTAGCACACAAGCAATAGACAACTAAAGCAAGAAATCAATTAATAACTAACTAACTAACTACCCCCTAAGCATGTGCGACTTATATTCACATGCTTCAAGAATTCATAGTGCTTTCGGAGGATGGTGTGTGTGTGGCATGTACTTAATCAGGTTAGCTCTCGACTTTGATCTCCTCCTTAACGTACAGTAGTCTTACACATCACGAACCGGCTACAGATCGCTCCTCTCGAACGGACCTTTGAACGGCTTCTCACTCTCTTCTCGGATCGGTTACTCTTTCTCGAACAAGCTCTCGGACCAACTAGAAACTCTTCTCGGATCGGCCAATAACTCCTCTTAGATCGACGGATTACTTCTCTCGAAAAACCTTTATACAATTGAACTCTAATTCAGACGGATCCTCTCACGATTGAACCGCTTACTCCTCATAAATGGATCTTCTTCTTCTTATGCTTAATACTCTCTTTTTCTCTCTTCTACAGATGAGCTTTGGTGTGTGGAATGGTGAAGGAAGTGAGCTCCCATGCTCGGTATATATAAAGGCGAATGGATGCATGCGTGGCGACACATGTCCGACAACTAGAAACACATGGCACTCTCCTCTAACAAGTGGTGGATGTCTGGCAACAAGTGGCGGTTCCTCTCCGACAAGTAGCGGATCTTTTGACTAGTGGCGGCTCCTCTCTGACAAGTGGCGACTCATCCAACAAGTGGCTATTTCTTTCCGACAAATGGCAATTCCCACAACACGTCATATTCAAGTGGTGATTCCGGCAACACCCGACACTCTTCCATTGGTCCATGGCACTGTTCTTGTGATCGTGATACTGTTTCGGAGATCATGGTAATGTTCCGGCGACTTTTAGCAAACTTGGGTACTGTTCTGGCAAACTCATGTGACGTTGGGCACTGTTCTGGCTATAATGTCTACTGTTTTGGCGGTCATAGTTTTGGCGGTCATAGTTATTGTCTCGGTGATAATTCTGATCGTCCATGTCTTTCACGTATGTCCAAGGTCTGTGGTCTGGTACACTTGTCCATGTCCGTGGTTCTTCTCCGAATCGTCCTTAGCGGTTTGTCTCATAGTTCTAACCTCGTAGAAATCAACTTCGTTGTGACCACTTGTCTTTCCATGTGTGTTACTTCTTTGTCGATTGTTTCCCTTGGCGATACGGACAATGGTTGGTTGCCTCCAAGTGTTTGTATTTGAACATCCGTCGTTCATTTGTATTTTTATTTTGATCATAATTCCTTTATTGTCTTTTAATGAGGCTCCAACGAGTTACTTTTGCTACTTCTCGATTTTTGGTCAGACGTCTACCTATGGTGCACATGCGTCCGCATATCACTGTCGTATGCTACTGTCCACACGTACCGCTATTTTTGGTATAAGTCATCACATTCTCTCCCCCCCCCCTTAATAGAAGTCATTCCCAAATTTCACAAGGTTATGCGGTTTGCTTCATCTTCTTCAATGTTTTTAACCTCCCTGGGTTCTTCTTCGAATTTCTCAGACTTATCCATTTTCTTTGGCTTTACTTCTTCTTTGCGATTCTCTGTCTTCGTCTTTTGGAGTTACGTCTTCTTCTTGTTTTCTTCAATCTTGTTTCCTTGCCGATAACTCCTTTTTTAATACCGTTTTCTATAGACTTCTCTTGCTTCCTTCATCTGATGATTTTTGAATATTCTTCAAGACTTCTTTCTCTCCATTAAATCTTTAGTCCTCATCCTTCATCTACTCCTTGGGTTTTGCTTACTGCCTTCGACTCAGTTTCCTTTACTTTGTCGTCTCTACTCATCTTATATATCTTTCATCATCGTCTTTTTCTCATTTGTCTTCTAATGCCTTCTCTCAATGCTTTACTCCTCCGTCTTCTCTGATCCTCCGCCTTAGCCTTTCTTACTTGTCTTCTCCTCATTTCTCCTCACTACGTTCACTCGCTAATCCTCTTCTCTTGCCAGTCTTATTTGTTGTCCTCTTCTTTTGTCGCCTTTATTTGTCGCTTCTCTTTTCTTGTTACATTTATTTCTCGCTCCTCCTCGCCATGTACTCAAGTCTGTGATCTCTTCTATCACTCATCTTTTTATTCCTATGTTAAAATACAAGGATTGCTCCTTTGGACTTAACACTTTGTCTCCTTTCACTCCTCCGTGTAAGTCTAAAGTTACTTTCCATCAAATTCAAACATTCTCACATCTCTCTCTTAATGCTTTTTCCATTCTTTTTATTCCTCCCAGACCAACATGCTTGGTTCTCGTTAACTCTCTTTCATCATTTCACCACACTTATGTTGTATTCATCACACCAAACCATTATTTTTGTTATAATACTCTTCTTCCTCCGAGTTCTCGTTAACTCTCTTTTTCTTCCAGGATCTGCTGCGTTCCTCCTTGGACACAATCTCGCATAACGGCTTTCTTCTCCACACTAGTAACACACTACTGACAGACGAGAGTAAGGAAGGTAGTTATGTACATACGGACACATTCTTGGGTAATGGTTGTCTTTCCCACACGTGAAGAATTACGGTGTAAAGCTCCACGGTTCAGTTTGCTCTTCTTCTGATGACGAGTACTCCATGTCGGATCGGATCGGATCATCTCTTCCCTCTAGACTAGGTCTTCTTCTGCCGGTCTTGATGAAGGTCCTCCATCATCCTTCTTTCCCCATGGCGATCCTCATATGTGATTTGTAGATGTCAAACTCCCTATCATAGTTGACATCATGTCGTTCTCATCGATAGTCGGATCTCGGAACCGTTTGTTCAGGTTTGATACTCTTTGTGTCTCTTCTTGGGGTTGTATGTTTCTTCCTCGAACGTTTGGGCTGGTACATCTTTGTTTACTTCGTAGCCTACAGAATTTGTGTAAGGTGCTGCTCCACTAGCTTCTCCATATTTGGCGTATCGTGCTGCAATCATAAATCTTGTTGGTGGGACCGGTATTCGTAAGACTCCATCTTCTTGTTCACTCGGGATCGTCATTCTGCTCCTCTTCTCATCTATAATTGGTACTTCGCTGTCCAAATATATTTCGATGCACTGTGGTGTTGGCGGTCCTACTAGTGGTGCAAAAACCACGTTCGGTAATACCATGTTATAAGCCAGCATGTGCCTCAGGATTCCATACTCCTCTTGCAGGTAGTCGTTGTACTCGGTAATGAATGATGCACTTTCTGCGCATGGTAAGTCTGATACTTTCAATGAGTGTGAACTGAATTATGGTGTAAATAGCTCCTCTGGCGTTGATGGATGGTAGTGGTTTACTCCTCGCTGCCACGAACAGTATGAACCTAGTTCGTACATTACTCTATTCGACCTTTTGTACAAGTTTCCACTTGTTGGCATGAATTCTCCCAACTCTGATTCTTCTTTGGTATCGTCTGTAAGTACAATGTAATCGCTCGCCGATTCATGTTCAATACTTTCTCCCAAGTTTTGTGACTGGTGTTGGCTCTCTTGACTCTGAAGTGGCGTCTTGGTTTTCTCCTTCAATCCCGTCGAAGAAATCTGATGGATCCGATTCTATCAAACTATCCGGCACTACTATCTTTTTTGTGTGTACGGTGTCAACTGAAGTTACCGAGGGACTCGTCGTCATGATGGACTCTGATTCTAAACCTTCCAATATTCTCCTCACTTGCTCTAACGGAATCACCGAATCGTCTGAACTACTCTCATCTGGCGCGTATGAGTTGTTACCTTGTCCATTACTCGGTCCAGCACTCAATGATCTCCCCCACTGTCGTCTTTCCCAAAATCCAGCTCGTCCCAAAGGCATCTTGAGACATCCATGCAAGGTTAGTCCTAATAATTTCCCCTTGATTCTAATCCCTAAAACCCTAAACCCTAAAACCCTAAAACCCTAAACCCTAAATCCTAAACCCTGTTGGGACATATTTGTTTCCTAAAAGGTAGAGTGCGACTCGATATTTACTTGATAGAACATTTGAAAAGCAGGATGTGTCGTGAGCATGTAGAACCACACTCTAATACCACCTTTATATATTTCTTGTAACCACCCTAAACAAAACAAAAAGACTAACGTAAGGCTAGGGTCGACAGAAAGAAATATATTTGACAAGTACTTCAGACGATTCGACCGAGGTTGTAGCACCAAGCCAGCGTCCCTACTTAGTCCATCCTTAGTAATGTCCCTCTTGATCACAGTATTAGGTTTGCTTGTGGTTGTTCGGACTAAACCTCGCACCAATAACACATCTCCATTTCTAAGAAAAACCTTTCATACATAATATCGATATAGTCCACAAAATACACAACAAATACCTTCATGGGCCCAAACACATAATACATGCTACAAAAAATACCTATTTACATTCTACCCAAAAATTTACAGCAAGTGTCCTAATGTCCCAACCCTCCCACTGAAGGCTAAATTCCCTCTAAGGTTTCCCTGCAACAAACTTGTGGCGTCATAAGTAACCTAGTGCAATGGTACTTAGTGGAACCGGCCCTGCACAAAACAACGTTAGTCTACCCAATCCCCAATCCCCATCTAAAATACACAAGCAAACAATCAATGCAAGCAAGCACACAATGCAAATGCAACTATCCTACTCTACGACTATTCACTATGATGCATCCTAACACTAAGTAGAGAAGTCTAACACTTCCTCTACGACTCACTCACATTCACTTAATAAGAGATAAGGAAGTCTAACACTTCACCACTACTCTACGTATGCTTTTGCATCATTCACTACTCTACTGATGCGTTTGCATTACTCCCTACTCTACGAATGCCTTTGCATCACTCACTACTTTATAGATGTCTTCACTTCTCTCACTACTCTACGGATGCCTTCGCATCACTCACTATTCTCCTATAGGGTAGCCTATTCCTCCCTTCTACACAAATACTCTCTAGATTCTCTAAAGGTCTAGACTCTCACTGTCGATAGTGGAGCGACTGTTGATGCCCTCACATCACTAAAGTAGTGGAATCTCAGTAATTTCCAATTACGTCACCAAGGATCCATTGGCCGCGCAACTCACTGCCTCCTTGCCCTAAATGAACCTATCCACTATCCACTCGTAGACACAAATTCTAAATGAGAGGAACTTACCTTTGAGCCATCAGGCGCTAGCCGACCTTCAGCTACGCAGGTGTTGCTAGGGGAGGACCGCACATGAGCGCCTCATCTCTAACTATATATTGGCTCTAACCACATATACGCCATTGGATGCGCTCATATGCATTCGCTCTACGACATCCCGTAAAGCCTAAATGTTTCAAAGTTTTTCTCACTACGGCTCACACTAGCCGACTCTATGCACTAAGTGCAACCAATCCTAACACTCAAGATCTACTCTCTAGTCCTGAATACTAAGCGCTACCACGCTCAGTCACAACTCTAGTCCTAACTCTAGACTCATCTTAACAAGTGCTACTACGCTTCTTCCTCTAGTCTAGATCTACTTCTAGTTCTAGTCCTAACATGCAACCAATGCATGTACCACACAAGCGTTAACACGCTTCTACAACATAAGTGTCATCACACTTCTAATAACTATGCAACATGCACCTACCACAAGCAACTACTCATGCATTCTCTACTACCACATGCATTCTATATTACCACATGCATTCCATACTACCACATGAAATTACTAATGCACCCTAAACTACCATATGCAATTACTAATGCATTCTAATTACCACATGCAATTACTCATGCATCCTAAATTACCATGTGTAGTTACTAATGCATTCTAACTACCACACAAGCAATCAACACGTAAAGCAAAAAATCAATTAATAACTAACTAACTAACTACCCCCCACTTATAATCAGATACATGTACTTAATCGGGTTAGCTTTTGATTCCGATCTCCTCCCCAACATACCATGTTCTTCTGGTTCACGAACCGGCTACGGATCACTCCTTTTAAACGGACCATCAAACGACTTCTCACTCACTTCTCAGATCAACTACTCTTTCTCGAACAAGCTCTCGGACCGGAAGCAACTCTTTTCGGATTTACCACTAACTCCTCTCGCACTCGCAAATCACTTCTCCCAAACAACTTCCGTACGACTGGACTCTTATATGGACAGAGATAAAAAAAAGAAGAACAATCAAAAATAGGATTGGACCGCTTATTACTCATAGACAAATGTTCTTCTCTCGATGCTTAATACTCTAACTCTCTTATCTTTCTTTTGTAGGTGAGCTTTGGTGTGTGGAATGGTAAAGGAAGTGAGCTCCCATGCTTGGCATTTATAGAGGTAAACGGATCCATGCATGGCGACACATTTCCGCTGACTGGCGACACATGGCATTCTCCTCCGACAAGTGGCGGACGTCTGACGACAAGTGGTAGCTCCTCTCCGACAAGTTGCGACTTCTCCAAAAAGTGTCAGCTCCTCTTTGACAAGTGGCGTCTTGTCTGACAAGTGGCAGTTTCTTTATGACAAGTGGCAATTTTGGCAACACCTCGCATTTTCTGGCTACACGTCATTTTCCGGCGTATAGGCCACTGTTTTGGCAACATGTGGATCTTCCACTGGTCCCTGAAAGTGTTCTGGCGATCGTGCTAATGTTTTGGTGGTCATGGTACTATTTTGGTGACTTCCAGCAAACTTAGGCGGTGTTGACTACTGTTCTGCCAAACTCCGGCAGCGTTGGATATTGTTCCTGCCATACCGGCTACTGTACCGACGGTGGGAGTTACTTTCCCGATAACTGCTCTGATTGTCCATGTCCTACGCGTATGTTTGTGGTCTGTGGTCTGGTACGCTTGTCCATGTCTGTGGTTTTTCTCAGAATTATCCTTAGCAGTTTGTCCCATAGTTCCAACCTCATAGAAATCAACTTCGTTGTGAACACTTGTCTTTTCATGTCTGCTACTTCTTTTTCGATTGTCTTCCTTGATGATACGAACGATGGTTGGTTGCCTTGAAGTGTGTCTCCCAAACATCTGTTGTTCGTTTGTATTTTTCTTTTGATCATAATTCCTCATTTTCTTTTAAAGAGGTTTTGTCGAGTTACTTTTAATACTTCTCGATTTTTGGTTGGACGTCTTGCTATGGTCCACGTGCATCCACGTACTGCTGTTGTATGCTGCTGTTCGCACGTACCGCTAGTTTTTGTACGGGTCGTTACATCACCATACACCACAATTTAATTCACGAACCAAGATGATCCCTTTAGTTCACTAAACCAAGCCCAATAATCGAATCACTTAATAATAACTAAACCAGCCCCTCGCCCATACACTAAAATTGGACCAACATAATTGACATTGGTTTTGTGTAATCAACTTTAATAATAACTAACCCAGCTCCTCGCTCATACACAAAAATCGGCCCAACATAATTCACTTTGGTTTTGTGTAATCAAATACATGAAGCATCCTTTGATTAAATTGGTTTATATACTCCGTTTAATAATTAAACCAAACCGAATCCAATAATTTGATAACACCACAATAATCCCACAACACCACAATACTTCACGACACATAAGATTCATGTGAACGGCTTCGGGCCCTTTTCTCTTAGACTTAATTAAACTTAGGATTCTTTTGCCTAAGTCCAGTTTAGGCTCATGATTTAACTATTTAAAATAACACGACAACATCATATGAGAGAGGGTTCCGTCATTTACCTTTCTCGGAGTGGACAGCTAAGCAAGGTGGATATGTGACGGCCCAATCCAACGTTGGTTAAGTCCTCATGGTGCAACAATCTAAAGCAACATAGATTAGCTATAGAATACATATACTTTCTATGAAAGTTACACAAAAGCTCTAGGGTTTCCTCACCCTTAACGTGGTTGACGGTAGCTACGGTTGCTCCGGCAACATTGGCTGATCTCCAGTGACTCGTAACAAAAACCTACAGTGGCATACAGTGGCTATGGTGGTTATACGGTTTAGTTCTGGTGACATTCTCTCTCCCTTCCTTGTTTTCTCAGCTTTCATCTTCTCTCTCTCTTTCCTCTCCTCACGAGTCCAACGAAAACACAAGAACGAAGCAGATGATGATCTCCAGTTTATCCCAACTTGGTTAAGATTAAGGTTCTTCAGTTTTGATTATTCTCCTTGCGGCAATGACAATAACATTTGTATATAATTACGAGCACAAGCGTACACACCAAAAACCCTTTTCGAAATGTGACTTTGCCCTACTTGGGCCTTATTGGAGTGAACTAATGATCCATACCGACCCAATACAGATATAAGAAAATCGGTATGTTACAATTATCCCACACTTGAAATGAATTCTTCAAATTTGTGATTGTGTTATATTTTTCCTTACTTAATTCGTAATTCATTCTCAGAGCGTCAAATGTCTTATTAAATTGGTCGGCGACGACTCGTTAAAACCAAATTTGGTTCTTTGAAAATTTATCGCCAAACTAACACGTGAAAACATTATGGAAGCTAGATAGCTTCTGAGGTAAAGCCAAATGATAAGGTACAACACCGATCCTCTCTGTAATAGTATATGATCCTATATATCGTATCTTAAGCTTTTTCAACTTCCGGTCTTTATCCACTCCTTTAAATGTTCTCTTCAAAGCCTTAACTTATGGTCCGACACAGATTTTTAAGCTCGGTTCTCCATCAACCGTATAATAGATCCATGTATCATGGATGCTCCTACACCAATTCAGCTCAATCCAAACTCATTTTCAAACCAAACAATATCATACATATGTCACCAATTACTCCATACAAATGTGCCTCCAAAACATACAAACAAAACAAAAACTAACCATTGAAATCGTAATCCCACTGTTGAATCTCTAGATAGTAGTACCATGAATAATTCCACAAAGTGTAAGCCAAATCAGACAATGTTTAAACCTCCAAACTTTGCCATCAATAACCCATCTTAGAAATGTTTCCAGTAGTTTCTTGTACTAGAAGCAACGCATATTTCTGGAAAGATCTTGTTGACAAGAATCCATAGCCACTAACGGAGCTTCAATCGAGACTATAGTAAAGAAGTTATGTGCGTTGCTTCCTATAGTCCATTGGAGTTGATATGGATGATGCTTTTGTCTTCATGTCCAGACTATCGTTAGCGGGTGTACGCTGATGGACGGGTGGTGGTTCAATTTGGTTGTTTGGCGAGAAGATCCCTTTGGTGAAATGATTGAACTTGTACTGAAGGTTCCTTGCCCTTTTCCGTGTCATGGGACCTTCGGGTATGAGTGGTACATCAACCTTGGGCTCTTTTGTGTTATCTAAGTCATTGTCTGATCCGATGTTTACATCATGCCCTCCCTCTTCAAAAGGTTTTGTCCTTAAAATAGGATCATCTGCATTGAAAGGAGCCAAGTCACTAACATGGAATGTGGTAGAAACGGTAAACTCACATGGGAGTTCAAGACGGTAGGCGTTGTCATTAATCTTTTCCACAATCTTGAATGGCCCATCTACCCTTGCTGCTAGCTTGGAGCTTCTCTCTTTCGGGAATCTTTCCTTCCTCATGTGCAACCAGACCCACTCCCCTGGTTCTAACAAAACTTCTTTTCTTCTCCGGTTTGCAATCTTAACATATTTACAGTCTTCTTTTCAAAATTCTCTTTACCCTTCTGGTGCAATTTTTTCACAAACTCAGCTTAGTGAACCTCATCTTGGTTTATAGTTTCTGGTGGTGGCAATGGTAAAAGATCCAGTGGTGAAGTGGGGTTGAATCCATACACAACTTCAAACGGTGAGAGCGTGGTGATTGAATGCGGTGTGCGGTTGTAAGCAAACTCCAGAATGACAAACATTCCATCCAATTCTTCAGATTCCTTCCAGTGGTTGCTCTCAAAGGTGTGGAGAGTGATCTGTTCACCACCTCTGTATGCCCATCAGTTTGTGGATGGCAAGTGGTGTAGTACAAATTGACAGTTTGTGTAGGATCATTCGTCTTGGCGCATGATATTAAGTGTGCCACATTATAGAACCTATCCACCATAACGAAGATATAATATTTATGCTGAAGTGTAGGCAGCCCAACCACGAAATCCATGGAAATGTCTACGCATGGTGCGGCTAGAATCGACAGTGGCGTGTAAAGACCATGGGACTATACTCTTGACTTAGCCTTCTTGCAAATGATTCAACATCTACAAAATACTGCTACGGGCTTCTGTAGGTGCGACCAAAAGAAGTGTTCTTTAAGAATGGCTAGGGTCTTTTCAACTCCAAAATTTCCCCTAAGTCGTCCTCCATGAGCCTCTCGTGTAAGCAACTCAATCAAAGAACCTTGGGGTATGCATAGCCTGTTCTTTCTGAACATGAACCCATCATAAAGGTAGAACATCTGGTATGCTCCTTTCCCATACTCCTTATAAGCCTCACTGAAGTCTGGATCCTCTCCAAACTTTCCCTTGATGAACTCGAAACCAAAAACCTTAGACTCCATAGTGGTGATGAGAGCATATCTCTGAGAAAGTGCATCAGCAACTATGTTCTCGTTCCCTTTCTTGTACTTAATGACATATGGGAATGCCTCAATAAAATCCAACAAACGTGCATGCTTCCTCTTCAAAGTAGTATGACCTCTCAAGTGTTTGAGAGTTTCATGATCAGTGTGGATGACACATTCCTTGGCCAGCAAGTAGTGCTCCGAAGTCTCCTTTGCACGCACCAGTGCATATAGCTCCTTATCATAAGTGGGGTAGTTGAGTGTAGCCCCACTGAGTTTCTCACAGAAGAATGTAACCGGCTTGCCTCCTTGTGTTAGAACTGCCCCAATACCAATCCCGGAAGCATTACACTCTACTTTAAAAGTTTTATTGAAATCCGGCAAAACCACAACATGTGCATTGGTTATGCTAGATTTCAAAGCTGCAAAGGCCTTATCTTGGGCTTCTCCCCAAGAAAACCCACCATTCTTTTTGATTACCGTGGTGATAGAAGCAGCAATGCTACTGAAATCCTTAACAAACTGTCTGTAGAAGCTAGCTAACCCATGGAAGCTCCTGACTTGGCTCTTACTTGTTGGTGTTGGCAAGTCTTGGATAGCCTTGATCTTCTCATCATCAACTTGTAGTCCCTGCGAACTGGCAACAAAACTTATGAAAACAAGCTTATTAGTGCAGAATGTGCACTTCTTAAGGTTTGCATAAATCTCTTCTTGTCGAAATGTCTTTAGCACACTCTCAAGATGTTACACATGGTTAGTTACACAAGTGCTGTAAATTAAGATATCATTAAAATAAACAATAACGAACTTATTGATGTACGCTCTAAGAACATGGTTCATTAGGCGCATGAAGGTGTTGACAGCGTTAGTAAGACCAAATGGCATCACCTGCTATTTAGAGAGACCTTGCTTGGTCTTGAAGGCAGTCTTCAACTCGTCTCCTTCAATCATCCTCACTTGGTGGTACCTACTTTTTAGGTCTATCGTTGAGAAGACAGTGGCTCCACTCAACTTATCTAATATATCATCCAGCCGTGGGATTGGGTGCTTATAATTGAAGGTGATGTTGTTGATGGCCCTACAATCCACACACATCCTCCATCTCCCATCACCTTTAGGAACAAGCACAACCGATACAACACATGGGCTTAAAATTCTCGAACATATCCTTTTGCTAGAAGCTCCTAGATTTTTTTTTGTTGCTCTTGTGCTTCTTGTGGATTCATTCGCTAATCTGGATGTTTGGGAAGTGCAGCTCCATGTACGAGATCAATTTGGTATTCTATGCAATGAAGTGGAGGTTATCCGTCTGGTATGTCCTTAGGAAAGACATCGATGAACTGATCCAGAAATGTGGTGATCTCCCTTGAAAGCTCCATACCTACATGACCTGCGCTCAAAGACTCCTTAGAGACCATTAGTGGCACATGGTTTTCAGTGGTAATAGCTTTCTTAACCTCCTTAGAAGTGATAAGAAAATTTGAATTAACATTAGTAACCTTGTCCTTAGACATCTTAACATGATGTTCATGTACTTGTGAAGGTGAAAGAGGTGCCAGATTAAACTTTCTCTTATGATGCGTACATGAATAAAAGTTAGTTCTACCATTGCGTGTGGTTTCCTTATCTTTGTAACATCCCACACTAAAGGGTATTGTTACTTGATATGTGATCTTAAGTTCTACCTTTTCATTGAGCCACCTCAGCCTATAGGGCCTTGGATGTTTTGTTCTCTCAAGGTTCATGTTTTCTACCATGTGAGAACTTGCCAAATCATTACCCTTCGGTTTGGTCATTCTCTTGCCATGTGACCTTTTCCTCTACATTTGAAGCATGTAATATCTCTGGATCGTTGCTGAGAATCATTGCTTCTACCATTGTCAGCTCGCGTACTCTTGCTTGCATCATAAAGTTTTGACTTAAATCGTGTATCAATCTCAACAGCCTTGTACATTGTTTTGTTGGTGCTATTGTTTGGTGCCCATATTGATGATCTGGCCCGGTAACTCACTGAATTGCGTTTAATATGTTGTTCAGCTTGTATGGCTAAGTGCAGTAGGTAATTGATGTCATATTACCCCTTAGACTCCACCTTGCGTCCTATCTTCTCTTGCAACCCATCCAAGAGTTGAGACATGAGTGTCTCTTCTTTTTCATCTAACTCTAATCGCTGCCTCAAGTGCTCAACCCCTTCATAATACTCTTCTACACTCTTGTTGCCTTGAGTTAATTTGCGAAATTATCTTTGCAAAATCACGGTGGAAGTAAGGAGGTATGTATCTCCTTCTCATCTGCTCCTTCATGTCAACCCATTAATCAATAGATCTTTGGCAGTTTCTCCTCCTCTCGGATACTTCTCTATCGCACCAAGTCAGTGCATGATCTGTAAATTGAGCTATTGCTAATGTAATTCTCCTAGGGCCTGGATTGTCATAGTAATGGAATATGTTGTCCATCCTCTTCTCCCATTATAGGTAAGCCTTTGGAACAACCTTTCCAGCAAAGCACTGGGCATTGATCTACAAGTCATGATAGTTCTGATAAACTAGTGGTGGTGGCTCATCAAATTCATCATGTACATAACCTATGTTGTGTCTCTCCCTGTTATGTATGTCCCTTCTTGGCCCCATTTCTTGTCTTTCATAGGGACCTGGAACATCCTCAACATCCTTAGGGTCAGCTGGATGCCTTTGGGCTGGTGATGGTGGTGGTGGTGGTGGTGCAGGCGGATGGACAGGATTTCCTTGCACAGGTGGTTGTTCTTCCAGCCTCACAAACGTTCTAATGGGCTGTGGCATAACAGGACATGTCTCCACACGTATGAAAGTATTAAACATGGCAAAACAGTAAGCAAAAATCAAAAGGGTACAAGCACAACTCACCATCAATTAATGCAACAGTGATGAACAAACGATTGATGCGAACAACAATAGTTAACAAGTGACGCAATAAAAAAATTAACAAACTAGAGTGATTTTTTATTTTGGTTTTCTATGATGCAACAAATACTAAATAGAAATGAGATAACAAAGGATTAAGCACCAAGCAAGAAAACCCTAGCTAGCAGTCAGATGAAGCAAACTAGAACAGAAGTAACATGATGCAGCAATCATCAATCGAACTCTGATGCACAAAACAAACGACAGATGCAATATCACAAGGAAGAAATATGCAACAACAAAACAGACGCGATTTCTTTTCAGGGTTTTCTAAGATAATGCAAACTTAAAACAGAGACAACTTGAGCAAAAAACTAAATAGATTCGATTCTTCTTTTTTTGGTCTAAACGAAACTAACAACCTAATACTCAATTCAAGCAAAGAGCAAGATAGAATACACAAGAATAGATTATAATCAGAAAGAGAAATCGCAAACTAATTATTTTTTGAGGGTTTTTATTGAAATAAGAAACAAACTTAAACTATTGTCTTCATGTCCAGACTATCATTCGCGGATATACGCAGATGGATGGGTGGTGGTTCAGTGTGGTGGATTGGTGAGAAGATCATTTTGGCGAACTTATTGAACTTGTACTGAAGATCCTTGCCCTTTGCCATGTCATGGGACCTTTGGGTATGAATGGTAAAACGATCTTGGGCTCTTTCATGCTATCCAAGTCATGGTATGATCATATGTCTACATCAATGATATGCTCAAATATAATACCCTAAAAGTACCTAAGCAGTAGCTGCAGTATATTAGGGGTCGAACCACAAAGACTCAAGAAATCACTCAATTGAATATAGAATTCGAATTAAGCTAAGCGAACAAAGTAATGCAGGAAATAAACAGCAGAATATAAAAGTTGTGAAATTCAATGGAGGAAAAACGCTAAGCCTAGGGAAATCCTCTGGTAAATCAGAATTGCAGATCAAATAGAATGTCAGGAGGATATTAAGCACTGTTCTTGAACTTGAAACACAAATGTAAAATCAACCAACCATCGCTGCGAAGATTATCTATGTCTAAACCTAGAATTTCAAATTTCTTTGCAAATCCTATGAATTCAAACAAGCATTAACGATCAGGTTCAATTGAGAGAGATGTAATCAATTGTTCAAGCAGAAACTTCTAGATTTTTCCCATAAAGTATCTTTGACAAAGAGAACCACCCAAATTACACGTTTTGGTTAATTTTTTTTTCTCCCCCCAAGAACTTATCTCTTTTTATGTTCTCTTTTATTTTTTATTTTTTTTTAGCTTGAATATACAAATCAAGGGTTTAAGACGCGAGTATTGATGGTGTTTTCCACCGAATCCCGGTTCTCACCCTCTCAACGTTCAAAGGCTTTTAGGCGAATAATGGGGTCCGGGAAATATTGCCTACCCCTCGCTTCCACCTTTGTGTGATCATTCCTTATCCAAGTAGAGTAATGGGATCACTGGAATTTTCCTAGCCCTCTACTGCGCAGAAATCATCTCATGTTTTATGCATCTTATTTACTAACGTATGTTAAGTGGAGAGGTCATAACCCATTATATTCAAACACAC